>PVJC01010732.1:0-43087 GCA_004026665.1 Murina feae | reverse complement strand
ACTTATTTTAGTGTCTTCAGATGTGGGATTCTATAGAAGAGGCAAAAGGCTTCTGGAGGCCTGCTGCTCCTGGTTCTGACCCCACCAATGACTACTTAAATGTTGTTGGAAAAGCCATGTCTCTGGCGAGGCCTCAGTTTCTCTTCCCCACCCCTCTCTCTCCCTTTCTCCCAATGTTCCCGTCTTACTCTTCTCCCCGCCCTCTTTCCTTTTACTACCTGCGCTCCACTCTGACTCCAAGTCTCCTTTATCCATTCCTTCTCTTTCTTCTCTTCTCTGTATTTGCCATCTTCTTTATTCATGTTTCTCCCCCCTCTCCTCTCCCTTCTTCTCTGTCTAAAAATCAATGGAAAAAAATACCTTAACTTTAGGTGAGGACTTAAAAAAAAGGAAGAGACATCCTGTGCAAGGGATGTTTCAGAGATAAAGGTGCGCTGACTGTGGAGGTGGAAGTAAGGAAGTGAAATGGAGAGAGGAGAGCTGTGATGGTATAGTGTGTATGTGTGTGTGTGTGTGTTCATAAAAGCCTCAGGAATGTGGTCTCCAGGAGCACAAAGCCATAATTAGCTCCCTGATTCAGCTGTTTGGTATGGTAATGCAACGGCTGGGTGTGTCTGCCCCGAAAACCCCTGGTGAGATTCTCAGTGTGGCTCCTCCTCCTTCCTTTGTCCCCTGAAGAAGTTCTGCTGTCCCTGGGCGCTGGCTGTCCCCTTTGGACATCTACATCACGCAGGCTAGCCCTTGTCTGAGCTGAGTCTAGAAAGCTGGGTTACAAAGCATGTTCTTATAAAAAGTCTTCTGCCGTCTTCATCTACTCATCACCTAAGATCAAGTCGTTTACTGTTCTGGCTTACCATTCTGTTCATCTCTGGGACCTAGGAATGGCCATACAGGACAGGTCCATGGACCAACTTGTCTGGATTAGAAACATCTCTGCCTTTCCAATGGACTTATCACAGTTCAAATAATTGTCTGACTTCTTGTTCACCTTCAACTCTTCTGTAAGTTTCTCATTCAAGACCACTTGTTTCTTTTTTTTCTTTTTTTTTTAAAAAATATATTTTATTGATTTTTTACAGAGGGGAAGGGAGAGAGATAGAGAGTTAGAAACATCAATCAGCTGCCTCCTGCACCCCTCCTACTGGGGATGTGGCCGCAACCAAGGTATATGCCCTTGACCGGAATCGAACCTGGGACCCTTGAGTCTGCAGGCCGATGCTCTAGCCACTGAGCCAAACCGGTTAGGGCAAGACCACTTGTTTCTTATTCAACATTAAATCCCCAACATGTTGTTGGGATTTGGCAAACACTTAAAAAATAACTGAATGAGTTCTATGGAGGGGACAGGATGATGTTTCAGAAAGGCATGGACTCACATGCAGAAGATCCACATCTACTCCCTCTTTTCAAACGTGTGCTCCTGTCATAACCTTTTTGAGATTCAGTTTGCTCATCGGTAGAACGGGCCCAGTAACATTTGTCCTATTTGTCTTGTGGCAATGACCACAAAGATGAAAAGAATTAATAAAGTCAAAGGTGGTAAGAAAAATAAAACTGTTAAATAATTGTTTAATTTCTTTTAAGTCTAAAAATTCAGGGCCTTGCCCTAACCGGTTTGGCTCAGTGGATGGAGCATCGGCCTGCGGACTCAAGGGTCCCAGGTTCGATTCTGGCCAAGGGCATGTACCTTAACCAACACATCCCTAGTGGGGAGTGAGCAGGAGGCAGCTGATCAATGTTTCTAACTCTCTATCCCTCTCTCTTCCTCTCTGTGAAAAATCAGTAAAATATATTTTTAAAAAAATTCAGAGCCTTGTGTTGGGAGATAAGAAAGTCTAACTAGCCTTGGCTGGTGTTGCCCAGTAATTAGAGCACCGGCCTATGCACCAAAGGGTTTTGGGTTCTATTCTGGTCAAGGGCACATACCTTGTTGCAGGTTCAATTCCCAGCCCCCAGTGAGGTGTGGGGAGATGGGGTGGAGGCACGTTTTCGAGGCAACTAATTACTGTGTCTCTATCATATCAATGTTGTGCGCTCTCTCTCTCTCTTTCTATCTCTATCTCTCCCTCTATGTCTATCTCTATCTCTATCTCTCTCTCCCCTCCTTTTTCCTCTCTCCCTTTTAGTCTCTAAAAATCAATGGAAAGAAAGGCTGGCTATATTTAATTGAGGTTGGGTATTTTCCAAAAGTAGATGAGAAAATATTATACTGCTAGGTCATTAAGAAAAGCTTTCAGGGAACAGGCTTCCACTACCCCATCTATCTCCCAACTAACCAGGAAAAGTACAAGAAGGCTGCTTTTCCTGCAGCTCGAGCCCAGACCTTCTGACCTTAGAGGACAGGGTCCTGTCTCCCTCCCGGGTACAAAACAGGTCCCTAGGAGTTGCCTTGGATGTGTAGCTCTTATAACCACAAATTACCTTTCTCACCTGTGAGTCCTGGGGCACCTTGCCTCTTATCTCTGGGCTTCAATAAACTCTCCTTTGTTTTGGGAGGAAGAGCTCCTCCTTGACTTGTCTGAGTGTTAAAATGAGATAAAAAGCAAGGGATATTCTCATTTCCTAGGAAGTACTACTAAGACTTCAAGGAATTGTTTATCTACACCATTGCCCTCCTCATCATCAGTAGCATAAGTACCTATAGCTATGCTGAGTATTTAAGTTGTGTTCAGGCTGAGGCAACCAGGGAAGTTGTAGAGGGAACAAATTCTTAGGAGCCCTAGGGAAAACTTGCTGATCTCAGCATTCCTGGCCAAGGGTGACTCATCCAAACTAACATGCTCAGGTTACCTCAGGAAAGATGTCCACCCCTCTCTTACATGGAAAGAAAAACTGAGTCCAAAAGCAAGAGAAGAAATGGACCCCGTTTCACTGAAGCTAGGACCCCCAGGGTTTAAGGCATGTGCCCCCCCCCTACCTGCCACAGAAACCATGTAACTGATGCAGTGCCTCATTGTGGTTTGGTTTGGGCAGTGTAGCCCACAGGCAGTCAGCCTTCCCCTGAGAACAGTGAACCAGACATCTTGGCGAATGTAAACGCAGGACTCAAATGGCACTAACTAGCTTCTAGTGCAAATATACTTTATTTAGCCTCCAGCTGACAAGGCTCATGATAATCATTTAGCAAACCCTTCAGCATAAATGCAGGGTTGAACAAGATAACAGAGAAATAAGAAGGAATTATTCAAATTTTACTTTCCCCACCCCCAAACACCGTTTCAAAAGGATACAATAGGCTATTTCTAATTTAGTATCCTAGCTCTGAAAGGTCCTGGCGCATCACCTGTTCTGGAATCTATCTCTTCCATGGTTTTGACTAGTTTGTCTAAGGATGTGAATCAGGAAGATGTTTCCACTTAGAGTTAACAAAAAGGCCAAATCCAACTGGATTAAACAATAGAAAAAATCTCATGAAAGAAACAAATGAAGAGATCAACTCCCAGGTTACTTCATACCTTGGCTTCACAGTGTCATCAGAGATCAGATCTTTCCGTCTCTCTGTGCTGACAATCCAGAGCACAGCTCTCCTTCGGGATGGTTGCTTCATGACTGCAACCATCAGTCTGGTTGTCACACCCAGAACCAGCAATGGGCTGAGGAATAAAAGATCTTTGTTCCTACATCTCTTTCCCAGGATCAAGGAAACCCTTCCTGGAAGGCTCTTGGCTGACTCTGGACAGGCTTGGCAACATCATCTGACAATCATTGGCAAGCTCAAGGAAATTGCCACAGTTGGCTTTGACCAATTGGTTAAGGTGGAATAGATGTAGGGATATATCTGTATATCTCATCTTTGTCATCAAGGAAAAAGGGGAAAACTGGAGAAAAACAGTCATGGCTGCCTAGTGTGTGCAGCGTTTTTGCTGGACACTTTTATCCATGGTATCTTATTTAATACTCACAAAAATCATTATCACTATTTTCTAAATCAGCGGTTCTCAACCTGTGGGTCTCGACCCCTTTGGCAGTCGAATGATCCTTTCACAGGGGTCGCCTAAGACCATCCTGCATATCAGGTATTTACATTACGATTCATAACAGTAGCAACATTACAGTTAGGAAGTAGCAACGAAAATAATTTCACGGTTGGGTCACAACATAAGGAACTGTATTTAAAGGGCCAGAAGGTTGAGAACAGCTGTTCTAAATGAAGAAATTGCAGCTCAGGGTTGTTAAATGGTGTGCCCCCCAAATTCCACCACCAGGATATAGAGAAAAAAGGCCTGGAATCAGGTCCATCCAAAGCCTTTGCTCTCTCTGCTGGTCCAGCTGGCTCTCTAGAGCTGACTCTTCTTAGCTCTACCCAAGTCTAGAGACCCCAAACTGAGCTAGATCCTTCCTCTTATCATCATGTCTACACTTCTTTGCTTCGCTCTAATTATCTCTACAATGTGACCCCGTCCTTACCTACTCATCCCTTTTCTTCCTCTTCCCCAATGTGTATGCCTCCCCAGTTCCATGCTGCTTCCCATCTCCATCAAGGCCATGTCCTCCTCCTAGCTCTTGCCCTCTTTTAAGCCAGAATGAAAGTGTCTTTGAAAACCCTTCCCAAGCCCTGACCCAGCCCTCCTGGATTCCCCCATCCCCACCCCACTGAAGTCCCACTCAAAGAGCCCATCCATGTCCCGCTGTTCTTTCCTTCATTGTGCACGTTGTAACTTGCGTTCTGTTGTTTCAGGTGAGTGAATCTCATTTTCCTACTGGACTTTTAAGCGTTCAGCTCAATGCTCGGCATACGACGGACACTCAACAAATATTTAATGATAAATGAAGCAGGGGCCACCTCTTCTTTTTCTATATCCCTAATAACACACAGCCTGCTGCCAAGCACATGGGGGGTGACTAATGGGCTAATTGACTTTGGGCTAATTTCTCCCCAGGGCTGAGGAATAGCATGCAGACAAAGAAGTTGGCATGACTTCTGTCAGTTCTGAGGGAGGCCTTTGGCAAATGGGTCCTGTCAAGCTTACATTTGCGGTAGCCCTAAACTCATTTAAGCAAATAGAACACATGAGACCAGGACTCCGGGGAAATCATTTAGTTACCCCATGGGGAATGTTGGCTCACTCGTTTCCTCCTCCCGGGAGAGAGAAGCAAATAGCAGAGGCTTTTGCATCCTGTGTGTTGAAATTTAATTTACACATCGACTCAGTCATTTCTCAGGAAGTTCTAAGTGGAAAGGCACATGCTGTCCCCTAGGAGTTGGTGGGATCAGAGACAGGAGAGTCTGGGACAAAGGATTGTCCTGGGCTTGGGCTCCTGCTGGCCCACCTGGCTTTCTAATGAAATCCTCCAGGTCCCTGCACCGCTCAGCTCGTCCTGCCATTCTCCCCACAGATCTTCTGGGATTAACCTCACACCCTTTACTTTGTATATCAAATTCTCTAGGTGTTGGCCACATACTTTGCTTTATTTCCAGACTGAATGTGGTCTCTATGAGAAGACCTCAATCTTATCACTGGCAAAAATAGAGGCGGAGGGAAGGGGACAGAGGGAAGGCAAGTGCCTGCGGCTGTCTCAGGTTATCTCCACAGTCCCTTCTAGCATTTTCTGACTCTCTTCAGCTGGCAGGTGGCTGGGAAGAGCTCAGGACGGCTGCAGCGCGGCCCTAGGTAAATTTGGAGGGATTTTCCCTTTTGCCTTGAGTAAGATCGAGGCAAAGTGGGAAACAGCATCCGTTAGCCTGAGGTTTCTGGCACCAGAGCCCACATCCCTGTGTGGCTGGGAGGGTTTGATACCTGTGATGTGTGTAGCACAGCACCCCCTGACAGGAACCCCCTGCAGTTGTTCCTCACCAACTGCCTCCCCCAATACAGACCCAGGGCCTTTTCTACCCTAAGTCTCCCCATTGGAATCAGCCGCCTGCTTTGGCCAGAAGCAGACTCAGCAAGGTGCCAGGGGAAGTGAACAGCATTTTGAGTCTAGACTGGAGGTGAGCTCCGGGTTTGCATTCGACTGTACTTCGTAGCTGCATGGCCTTGGCCAATTCTCTTGCCCTCATATCCCCAGCTTTCGTGACATTGACAGTAAAATTCCACAGGCAGGGATACAGGAACCACATAGAGCAGATTAAATGACATTTACTACAGTTCTTGGGGCTACTGATATTGCCATAAAAATAGAGCTCTTCACACCAAGGTGTGTATGACACACAGCTTTATGCTGCCTCCTTCCCAGCCCCACCTCCCACCCCCTTCCCTAAGGGGGGAAGCATTTGAATTTTATCAGAGAAGATAAGCTGAATGAGCGAGCTTTCTGTGGGCAGAGGAGGTACTGGGGAGGCCAGTGGGGCTGCATCTTGTCCTTGAGATCCCAAGGTTAGGTTCCCAGCAGAGCAGGAATGCTGAGTGCGGAGGCGCTAGCTCAGAGTCAAGGGCAGGCAGTGGGGAGCCGGTCCAAAATGGCAGCTTGAGAGGAAGTCTGGGCTGCCTGTTCTGGAACCTCTCAAAGCAGTGTTTAGAATGTTCTCTCATTAATCCTATTTAAAGCCCGGCTGCTGAGAGGGGAGGCGGGGAGTCCTGTTTCAACTTGCAGCGGTGAAGTTCCCTGTGCAGCGGGGCTGGGCCCAGCGCTGGGAGGAGGGAGGGGGGTTTTCTGGGACCACCTGGGAGCCTTTTAGAAGAGCTTTTGAGGCTTCCCTGTAGATCTGCACTTCCCTGGGGGCCGTCCCGGCCTTTCCCCGCCAGCCCTGGCCCTGACCTGTGATGAGGGAGAGGCTGCTTGCTGAGAGAGCAGGGGTGTGGGCTGCAGGCTGGCTGTGCGGGTGGTTGGGAAGGGGCTTTGGTGGCAGGTGAGGAACTCTTCACTGAGGTACAGGTTGGGAAAGGGAGGACAAAAAAAGAGAGGGCTCTTGTGCAAGAGTGTTTTCTGGGAAAGCCCCGCTCCCTCTGGGCATGGGAAGTCTCTAGCTGGTCTAAAAGCTGATAACACTCTCAGCTTCTGTCACTGGGGTTGTTGTGGAGAAGCCAGATGCAGGGAAATGGGCCTCTATCACCTTGAAGGGGAAATGTGTGAGCGAACCTGCTGTTGATGTCAGTGTAGGGTCAGCCTTTTGCAGGGTTTGCCTCTCTGATAGTTTCTGGGAGACTGAAAAGAAACTTCCTAAGTCCATCACTGTACATGAAAGTCAATGCTTGAGATGCTTCTAGGGCAGCGGTTCTCAACCTGTGGGTCGCCACCCCTTTGGGGGTCGAACGACCCTTTCACAGGGGTCGTCTAAATACATCCTGCATATCAGATATTTGCTTTACGATTCATTACAGTAGCAACATTACAGTGAAGTAGCAACGAAAATAATTTTATGGTTGCCCGTCACCACAACATGAGGAACTGTATTAAAGGGTCGTGGCATTAGGAAGGTTGAGAACCACTGTTCCAGGGTAAGGCAAAATCTGCTAGTACTGTCCAAAAACCAGAGTTGATGGGGAGCTCTGACATTTACTAGCTGCATGACCATGGGTGTCATTTAATCTCAGCTGACTTTCTACAAAATGGAGAGAGAGCCCTCCTCCCCCAGCACCCACACCCCCATCTGTCATACATACCCCACTGGGTTGTCACCAAATCTGTGACCAGGTCAGGTGACAATGTGAAAGTTCTTTTAAATTGCAAGTCAATGTATACCTGTGGCAGATGCATCCCTTTTACTCAGCCAAACATTAAGCTTGTTCCCTATTATTCTGATAAGCTTTCAGGACTGACCACTGAAATTCACAGCAGAGATAAGCTTGCTCTCCTAGTTACTTCCTCTTGCTCTGAGGACCCTTAATTTTAAAAAATTTTAAATTGATTTTGAGAGGGAGGGAGGGAGAGAAAGAGAGAGAGAGAGAGAGAGAGAGAGAGAGAGAGAGAGAGAGAGAGAGATCAACTGGTTGCTGAACAGCTTGGGTATGTATTCTGACCAGGAATCAAACCCACCACCTTTTGGTGTACAGGTCTATGCTCCAACCAACTCAGACACATGGACCTGGGCTGAGGACCCTTCCCTTGCCTGGACCTTTTGTGGATTGTCCGAGAAGGTGTCATGATCAAGGTCAGAGCCTTTCTTAGTAAGATCTGCACACCATGATCATGAGTGGATTGGAGAGAATCAACCCATGGAAAAGGCAGCAGCATCTGGCGATGTCTGAAGATTTAGGAGCAAAGTAATGTGCTAGTAGGAAGCCAACTTTGTGAGCTCAGGTCCAGCAGTGATGGGACCAAGTGACGTATGTAAAGACACGTAATCGTTTTGATCTTAGTTTTTCTTCTCAGTAAAATGGGGAAAATAAAACCCATGTCGTGGTTCCATCTGGCTTGCACTAGGGTGACACGGGGTTGGGAATGAAAGGCTGCGAGGTAAGGTAATTGAGACCCCGGGGTCGGTCAGGGTGTCCTTGATAAACGCCTATTCCGAGGTGCTCTCTCTGTCTTGAAGCACAGCCAGCCTCGCTATGATTTGCATGAAACTCCCACAATGCCAGGCGCCATTCTCATTGCCTTGAAAGCAGGAAAGCAGTTGGGCAGAATGCTATTTTAGGGCTTAAAACTGAAAAAAAAAAAATCAATGTGAGCATAAGGGATAATTTAGCAGAATTATACTCATGAGGAAAGGGAAGAGACATTATAATGTTAACGTCGAGTCAGGTGGAACTTGACATTTATGTACCAAGTGAAATGACGACAACTAAAAAGAACAAGTTAACAGCCCTATTATCACCAGGCAGGGAAAGAGAGAGAGAGGTACAAAGTTCCTCTAAGATATCCAGAAGGAACTGAGGAAAAATGCTTGTTTTAGCCTGACAGCGTCTTGGCCTGCATTTCAGAAGACGTGATTCTTCAGAATTTCCATTTCTCCCTCCAGAGCAATAGTTGTAGAGCACTTTACACTTTTGAAATTCAAACATTGTCTCATTTGATCTTGGCCACACTTTTAATGGAGGAAGGACAGGTATTATTATTCCACTGAGCAGCTGAGAAAACTGAGGCTCAGTGAGATGAACTCACATACTTAGCAGGCCACAGATTAAGGCAGAAGCCACTTCTTTCTTTGATTCACATTCTTCATGTCCAAGCTGAAACACTCAGCCTGCAGTTAGAATTCCCATAAATTCCAAATTCCATAGAATTGATGGAGCTAAACGTCATCCTTGTCCAACCTCACCCAACCCTAGAATCCTCACAACAGCACACACAGCAGGTGGCTATATAAACTCTGCTTGGAGATTTATATTAACAGAGAACCCACTATTTTATGAGACAAACCATTCTATGTTTGACATCTGTAAATGTTGGGGAGTTTGGTGAAAAAAACAACAACAAAACCTCACCTCTCTCTCCCTAATGCCTGACCATCGTTTAATAGATGAAATGATGGCTCAGGTCTAAGTGACGAGGCTACTGTGAGTTGAGAAGTGAGCTCAGGGCCGTGAGTACCAGCCAGGGCCTCATGTGCCTACCACACCATGCGTCCTGCCTCATGAGCAACCCAGACAAGCTTTCTCCTCTTCCACCGGAAAATCTTGCACATACTCAAAAAACACAATCCAGTCCACTTGGGTTTCTTTCTTTCCAAATTTAATGTTGCCATTTTACTTTGCCATTATTCATACGATGTGATTTTCTCATTTATTCAATACATATTTCAAGAGGACCAACCACACTCATCGCTGTGCCAGGTGCTAGGAGCAGAGCAAGAACAGGACAGACATGTCCTCGTGTTTGCGAAGCTTACAGTCTGGCATGGAATATGGTCGCTGAGCAAATAAAATAAGATGTGGTGAATGCCACATAGGAGGTACAGAACGTCTAGGATGCATGTTGGGAAGCCACCTAAACTGTGCTGCCATTGACCACTCTTTAAACAGAAATGTTTTTATTGATTTTAGAGAGAGGAAGGGAGAGGGAGAGGGAAACATCGATCTGAGAAAGAAACATCCATTGGTTGCTTCCCATAGGCACCCTGACCAGGGGTTGAACCTGCAACTTGGATATGTGCCTTTCAGGGCACAGGAGGACGCTCAACCACCTGAGCCATGCCAGTCAGGGCTGCCACTAACCACTCTTGTTGCTATGTGTCCACATGCTGTCTAGTTAGGGACATTCTCCCTCCCTGTCCCTCTCCTCTCCTCCCTCTCTCTCATTCTCCACACTGAAATTCTGGTGAGGCAGGCTAAGACCAAGTTTGTTCCCCCCCTTCCCCCCAGATGCTGGATTTTTAATAGGTCAAGCTCCTCTTAAATCTTGACAATCTAGTGTCTGGACAGACCTGATTAATTTTTAAAATTGAAATGAAGCAACTCACAATTTACTCATATTACATCTCATCTGTTTGGTTTGGGCCCAAGATTATATTCTGTAACAAGTTCTTCTTGTCTCTCTTTCTATTACAAAGATATGTTTGCAGGAACTGGAAACACACTCATGTTATCTCAGTTTGTGGATGCTTATTGTAAGGACAAGGAAAGCTCCTGCAGACCCCCAGTGAGGGCTCTCAGAGGATGTGGAAGAGGTAACCACAGCAGCTGCAGAAGGGGAACCAGCCTGAGGACCCGCATGGCATTTAAGCAGTCTCGCTTCTCCACCTCGCCTTCCTGCTCCTCTGTCTCTTTTTTTCCTTCCTCCTTCTGCCTGTTTTTTTTTTTTTTTTAATTCTTGGTTTCTTGTTGCTTTTTTTGTGTTTCCATTTCTACACTGTTCTGTCAGCTGCTTTTGATCTGATTTAAGACAACCATCCCTCTCAAGAATCAAGAACCATGACAGCCCTTGCTATTTGAGTTAAGCTCTGTACTTTGGGGAGGACTTTTTGGCAGGACTGTGTGGCATCCCTGCACACAAGGGGTCTCTCAGAAGAGCAGAGCCTCTTAAACTCTAAACGTGTCTGAGTGCTTCACCATTATCTCCTTACCTATTCTGGGATTTCATCCTCTCTTAATGTATGTTTTTGTTTTCCAGGTTTTATCTGTTTCCGTTTCAGACCTGATACCTTCCTTTCAAAATGAGCAGTTTCACTTTTCCTCTTCATGGATGTGCTGAAAGCAAAGATCATGATCCCAAACACTTGTCACATTTAATCCAAATGATGCCTGGAAAAAGAGGAGTGTCTTATGCATCAAAGAAGATAGTATTCAAACTTCTGGTTATTCAATTTCTCTTCTTGTTACTACACCCCACCTTGGAAGGACATCAGGGAAAGGAGACTTGGGGTTCTCTGAGGGTGGAGTCAGATGCCTCTGTGGTCAGCCATTCCAATACTTTTTGTTTGGGAGAGTGTCATAGTTTCTGCAGAACTTGAAGGCTGCCATTCAAAATAGTATCTGACCAAGTGTTTATTAGCTACTGCCTACTTCAACCATAGAATAAGTGCAATTACTCCTCCAGTTGCTAGTGAGAGAAGAATGAAGGTGGCCAACTAGTGGCTGGCCTTCATAACGTCTGAGCTTATAGTATATCTACTAGAGGCCCAGTACACTTGGGGAGGGAGGGAAGAGGGAGCAGGGGTGCGGGATGGTGTCCCTTAGCCTGGCTGCACCCTTTTGCAGTCCAGGAGCCCTCGGGAGATGTCCGACTGATGGCTTAGCCTGGCAGTCAGCCATCCTTACCCCTGCTGCGGAGGTGGGATAGGCTCCCACCACGCTGCTGTGCTCGCCAGCTGTGAGCCTGGCTTCTAGCTGAGCGGCACTCTGCTATGGGAGCACACTGACCACCAGGGGGCAGCTCCTGCGTTGAGTGCCTGCCCCCTGGTGGTCAGTGCACATCATAGTGACAGGTCGTTCTGCTGTTCGGTCGATTGCATATTAGCCTTTTATTATATAGGATAGACATAACAGCATAATTAAGATCAACAAAGAAAGCCAGGTCCTTTAAGTATGACATTAAATTATTATTCAAGGATAATTGTGTCCTGGCATCAATATACTCCTATTGTTTTCTTGTAATTTTCAAAGTTTGGAAATTTATTAGAAATGTAAATTCTCGGGCACCATCCCCACCTACTGGATCAGAAACTTTGGGACCAGAGACCACCAATCTGTATTTTAACGGGTGGTTTTAATGCACATTCAAGCTGGATAATCACTGCTTTCAGTCTGAGAACTAGGGACTTTTTTATAAATATTAGTAAGCAAGGTAAAGGTCAAAATACATGTGCATTATAAAAAAAATAGATGTGCATTATATAGAGATTTATAATTGTAAATAAAACTGTGTGTATATGCATATTGCATGCATATATATTTTATATAAATCTTACATTTATATATTTCATATATATACCTATTTTATGAAATTATTTTTATAACATATGGGAAATATTATAAAATATATAAATATTTTATTTATATTGTTTATACAATTATTCTATATAATAAAAGGCTAATATACAAATTGACCAAACTGTGGAATCACCAGTCACTATGACGTGAACTGACCACCAGGGAGCAGGCAGGCCACCAGGAGAGCAAGCCTAAGCTGTCAGTCAGACATCCCCTGAGGGTTCCTGGACTGTGATAGGGCACAGGCTGAGGGACCCCCCACACCCCCCTACCCCCCGAGTGCATGAATTTCATGCACCAGACCTCTAGTATTTTATATATTACACACAGGTGTGTATATAAGTATTTAATATAAGTCTTGTCAACTTGAGATTGATGTTCTTTTGGGGGTTTAAATACAACCATTCTTTTCTGCTTTGCATTCACAAGCAATTGTAAATAAGACCAAAAAAAAGTGGATGGAGTTGAAGACTCATCACAACAACTTTATTACTAAGAAAGCCCAGACTGGAGAATGTGGATGGAGTCAGTGGGCAAATGTTCTTCTTAATGCTGCTGTGAGGAGACAGAGAAAACTCAGGAAGGCCACACTTCCTATCAAGAATGGGGACAAAGTATTCCTCTCTAACAACCTGGATTTTAGCCCTTAAGCCAAGAGTCAACCAAGAATATGGCCTCCAGCTCACCCTCCCCAGGCAGGAGCTCAGCACTGAATCAGAACAGCGGTGCTTCCCCCCAGGGCCCACTTCCCAGAACCAGCTGTGGCCTTTGAGTATCTTCCTGGGACCTCTGACGACCTGGAAGGCTCGGAAATGGGTCCAAACAGTCCACTAGTTAAATAAAACCAAGACTTCTCTGTACCCATGGTTGAAAACTGACTCACTTTCCCCATCCCAAATTATTTAGAACCATATTTTCCAATATAGCATAGCAGGTTCTTCATTGAGATCAAATGACTCACTGAAATCTCCCAATTATAAATGTATAAAGACAATTCCATAATAAAATGGGAATTGTCAACAATTTAGGAATGCCCCAGATTTTACTATAAGTGCCCCTCATTATATTAAATTCCCAGGGAGAATTTGAAGTTCAAAGACTCAACTTCCTTGGCAAGTCTAAGTTCAAAGAAGCTAATCTCCATAATCAAATACACTTGCTTTTATGAGTTGAAGTTAAGGAAATTAAAGTCTGAAATTCATCCTCTTACATTTCTTACTGTGTTGAGACTCAGCCAGAGAACTTCCTGATGGTTGGGTTAAACTGGGGTTCCTTCAGAAGCTGTACCCTGTACTCTCAATGGATGGTGAATTCCTTTAGAACCTCAGGAATTTTATTAATCCAAAGCCAAGCCTCAACTGCCTCACTTTTAAAGAGCTTGATCAATTAATAGAACACATAGCTTATCAAGTGCAGACCTTGTAGGTCCCCATACCTCTGACAAAGATTCTTTCCTGGACCAAACTCTAAGCAGGCTCCTCTAAGCACTTCTTCAACTAGGCCCAGCTCTTGGTCATGAATTCAAGAGTTCAATTGTAAAGATTTTTTAAATATACATTTTTATTGATTTCAGAAAGGAATGGAGTAAAGAGAGATAGAAACATCAATGATGAGAGAGAATCATTGATCAGCTGCCTCCTGCATGCCCCCTACTGGGGATGGAGCCCACAACCTAGGCATGTGCCCTTGACTGGAATTGAACCTGGGACCCTTCAGTGCTCAGTCTGATGCTCCACTCACTGAGCCAAACCAGGTAGGGCAAGAGCTCAATTTTAGCAAGAATCCTGCTAGGTCAGTTCAGCCAGAATTCCCCATCCTTGACATCTGATCATCTGCAATTTCTAATCAGGTTCCTCATCCTCCATCATCCCCAGGTGATATCTGATTATTCTGGCCAGTCTTCAGCAAGACTCCTGTTAGGACAAGTTAACCAAAATTTCCCCTTATTTCAGATGTTTCCTCTTGGTAATTTTCCATTCACTTGTAATCAAGTAAAAGCTTGACTATCTTGAGAAAGTACAGAATTGAGGCTTCTTTTATGTCATGGGAAGGGGGAATGGGAGGGGTTTGAAGTGAGGAGGTGATTGATGACTGCAGACATCTGGACATGAGCAAGAGTCCAGGGGAAATGGTGAAACTTCAAAGTCTAGTTGTGATGTTCCCAGCCATGGGATACCTGTAAATCTTTTGATAAACAATCATTATTTTTATACATACCTTCCTTATCTCCTTGGGGAGGTACTTGTGAGCAGGGAGGTTGTTTCAATAATTCCTAGGCTACAGGTTAGATTCCTTCAATGATTAGCATATCTGTGTGCACAACTAGGCATGTTACAGGAACTGGGCAGGCTCGAGCAAGATCAGTTAGAGAGACTGATTATTTTATTCTACTACACACTGATTCCCACCGGCTTCTTGGCTCTATATATTGTCGCTTTTCCTTGTATTCTGAGTTGAACGCAACCTCTTTCCCCTACTGCAAAACCCCATTGCAGTGGTCCCTATATTTCTCATATTTCCCCTGAATAAAGTCTGGCTTACCTTTCTTGAAAAGGTGCTGGAAAGAATAATTTTTTCTTTAACAGCTCCAGTTAACAGAACCATTTAACCACCAGCAGTTATCCTAAGCAAAGTTGTGTTCTCAAATTCCAATAGGTAGTGCTGCCCAAGGACTATTCTACCTGAGGGGAGGGGGAGAGACAAACGGAATCTTGGCTTCTGCTTCATCATTCTGTCTCTCGGTGACATCAGTCATTTGGAATCCACAGCTGATGAACTTAACCTCAACTGAAGGAAAGCTCGTGGTAAGAGATTAATTTTGGCAAAGTGCATTGATTTTGGCACCGTGCTTACCTAAAGTAGGCAAGAGTTCACCTGTGCATATTGCCTGCACTCTCTGACAAGGGCATTGAGACACGGTTGCCTTCTTGCAGAGCTTGCAAATTTGCATAAGCATTGTCCCTCTAGCCCTGAAGCCCTGGACTTACAGTGTTGCATTGAGGGTGAGCCCCAACTGGTAGCACAGCTTCTGCTCTATCTCCTGAGCAGACATTTTTAGTTCTGGGTCACACAGGAGGATATTACTGTCCCTTATTTTGGAATTTTTTAGGACCAAGGACCTTCTGAGCATTTGTTTCAGTAGGAAATTCACCCTCTGCTGATTCTGGCCAGGAGCTACTGGACTTCTAAACCTTTGCCCCTATGGCCTAGAAAGCACCATTGCCTTCGTCTTGACTTCTCAAGACACTGTATGTTCTTGACTTGTGAATTCCATACATTTCTTGGCCATGTTCCCTCAAGACCCAGGCACAGGACCCAATGCCCACTGACATAACTGTAATACCTTCAAACACACCTGTTAATACTTTCACTATTTTCTTCTCTTGTACCGAAGGATAAGCCTCATGAATATAAAGTCAGTTCTTCCAGACACACCCCTGAGACCCTATTAAAGAACAAAATTCAACCTAGTAAATTTGAAGATCTAATTTGCTTTCTTAAGCAATTCAAATGAATTGAGAAGCATCCCATCTAGTAACTAAAAGGGTGGGGCTAGGGAGCTATTAGCAAAAAAAGAAAAAAGAATGGATTATTATTTTTTCTAATATATTTTATTCATTTTTCACAGAGAGGAAGGGAGAGGGATAGAGAATTAGAAACATCGATCAGCTGCCTCCTGCACACTGGAGATGTGCCGCAACCAAGGTACATGCCCTTGACCGGAATCAAACCTGGAACCCTTCAGTCTGCAGGTCTACGCTTTACCCACCAAGCCAAACCGGTTAGGGCAAGAACAGATTATTTTTAATCCAGAAAGTCTTTTGGGGGAAGGAAAAGGCAAGAATTTTTTTTTATCATGCAGATTTCCTCGTCTTCCTATAGGGATCAAGAGGGCCTGCCTGATGGATGACCTCAGTGGCGTTGACCAGAAAATTCCAGACTGATTAAGATTACATTTCTGGTTAAGGTTAAAACTGCAACCAGATCATGGGCATGTAGCACAAGTGATACCATTTTGGGCCTGTGCTTTCCTTTTAAACAACTCTGAATACAAATGAATTTGCGGAAAAGGTAGCCCTGTCAATCTGAGCTGACATTAAGGATGAGAAGCTAGAACTCAGTTAATGTCTACAACACTCAGGAAATTGCGTTGCCTAGCAGTTTTAGAGGAACTGACATTGTTATGCCTACAAAGGCCTGCAGAGTTCTACCCCCCCTCAGCCTGGCCTGTGACACAAGTCCAAACTGCTTCTTCCTAGTGAATTGCAGCAGCCTGCATGGGGACTACTGCTTCTCTGCTGAGGGAGGCCAAGATGGCCACATGGGGCTGGCCAGACTGGCGTGTGCCCTGGTCAACCATGTGACCCAAGCACCTTTGCTTAAGGCAGTTATGACCTGGGCATCGTTTGCTTAAAGCTGCCTGTTATTCAATCTTGACTCTGTGGGTATAGCCACTCTCCTGTGGATAAAAGCATCATAAGTTTCTGCTCAGGGCACAGTGTCAGAAGACAACTGGTAAAAACCCACAATGGTAAGAACCCACTGGCTCAGTGTGAACCTCTACAAATGTCTTGCATGGGCTAATGCCCATGCACCCTGGCCCCACCAAACGCCTTCCCCTGTTATTTTGGCCTGAAAACTCAATTTCCTGGCCCATACAACAAATGACGGGGTCTTTGAGTGGGCTCAGTCCATGACACCTGTTTTCCCATCTCAGCTCTGATGCAGATAAAGGCAAAGTCGTAAGACATGGCTCACATCTGTGGGCAAGTGCATTGCATAATTCCCTGAATTATACACACAAATCATCCATTCACAGGGAATGCCAGTTTGCACATAGACTCCACCATTCTCCTTTCTCCCATGACCTACGATCCATCATGGAGCAGAGGAGCCCTGTAATTCCCTGTAGGTAGCTCACTCCCAAGAGGAAAAAGTGAAGAAGTGAGTTACCTGGTATGTTGACAAGACCCAGTTTATTGTTTTTTAAATTCACTAATACAATTAAACTATACCTTTTCCCTCCTGAGAAGTGAAAAGTAGAGTGAGACCAGGAGTGTCACACACACTCCATCTGGAAGAGCATCCAGAGTGACAAGGAAGTGCTCACCCCTCCCCCCCATGTGACAGAGGCTGCATCATACAGGAGTATAAGAGTGGTGATTAATAAATCCACTCTACAACCTAGTTCCTAAACATAGTTCCTTCTTTTTCTTAGATTTTGCTCTAAGAGCTGCTAAAAACCCCTAAAACAAAAAACAATGAAATCCTTGTTTTTATGTTGCATTTTATGCTTATAAACTTTCTGTCATTCTCTAAAAATCAAAAAGTTGAACAGAGAGGGAGAAGGAGGGAGGGAGGGAAGGAAGGAGAGAGAGAGAGAGAGAGAGAGAGAGAGAGAGAGAGAGAGAGAGAGAGAGAGATCATTTGGTTGCATCCTGCACACACCCCGACTAGGGATGCAACCTGAAATCTGGGTATGTGCCCTGAGCGGAAATGGAACCTGCCACCTTGTGGTGTATGGGACAACACTCCAACCAACTGAGCCACACCACCCAGAGCTAAACCTTCTGCCATTCTCAGCACTGATTAATTTGTCTCTGAAAAATTTAGTCATCTGAATGTTTTCCTTTAAATTTAACGTAAGTGATACCTATGGCAACCTCAAGCCTCATAGAGTACCTTGTCCTTTCCAATTATGTGACCTGCTTCTCAAACAAGATGGAACACTGGTCAATTGATTTTTCACATGGGTGCCAAAGCAGTAAATGAGGGAAAGCATGATATTGACAACAAATGTTGCTGGGACAAATGGCTATCCACATGTGAAAGAATGAATTTGGACCCTATCTCACACTATACTAAAAAAAAAAAAAAAAGGAACTCAAAGAAGGTAGTAGATTTAAATGTATGTGTTAAACTATAAAAACTATTAAAAGATAAATAGGTGTAAATCTACAGGGGGTGTGCAGGAGGTTGGAGATCAATCTTTATCTCTCCTGCTCCCTTCCTCTTGCTCTAAAAATCAATAAAACACATTTTTAAAATTCGTTTTGTTTGTGTGTTGCAAATGATACCATCAAGAAAGTGAAACAACAACTCACAGGATGGGGAAAAGTATTTGTGACTCATCTATATGGTTAAGAACACCAGAATATCCAGAATATGTTAAGAAATCTTATCTATATATATAAAAGCCTAAGCGACCAAATGACTGAACGACTGGTTGACCAGTCGCTATAACGCACACTGACCACCAGGGAACAGACACTCAAGGCTGGAGCTGTCCACAGTGGGAGTGCCACTCAGCTGACTGATGGGTCCCCGACACTGGGCTCATGGCTGGCTGGCGAGGGCAGCTGCAGCAATGCGAGTCTCTCCTGTCTCTGTGGCAGCATGCTACCGAGTGATGGTAGCGGTAGCAAGTGCAGCGGGGCTGGGATGAGTGGCGTGGTGCCTGACCCGGGCTTGGGCTCCTCCCAGGCTGTTTGCCATTTTGCACGCTGCTATAGCCTCTGAGGGGTCCTGGATTGCGAGAGGGCACAGGCCAGGCTGAGGGATCCCACCGGTCCAGGAATCTGTGCACTAGTAACTAAATAATAAAAGACAACCTAATTTTAAAATGGGCCCCCCCAAAAATCTGAATAGACATTTTTCCAAAGAAGACATAGAAATGCCTCATAAACACATGGAAATATCATTAATCATTAGAAAAATATGATTAAAATACAGAGATACCACACCCATTAGGATGCTTATATTAAAAAAAGAGATAATAATACATGTTGGTGATGTGGAGAAGTTAGAATCTTGTGCATTGCTGATGGAAATGTAAAGTGGTTCTGCTGCTTTGACAAGTCTGGCAGTTCCTCAAAAAGTTATCCATAGAGTTATCTTACCCAGCAATTTCACTTCTAGGTATGCACCCAGAAGAAACTAAAACTTATATCTGACCAAAAGCTTGTACATGAATATTCATAGCCCAGAAACAACCCAATTGTCTATCAACTGATGAATAGATAAATAAAACGTGGTTATCCATGCTCTGGGCTATTATTCACTATAAAAGGAATAAAGTACTGAATGGGTGAATCTATAGAGACTGAAAGATTAGTAGTTACCTAGGACTGGGGCTGGGGGGAGGGTAAAGGGAAATAAGGAGTATCTGCTAATGGATATAGGTTCCTTTTTGGGATGATGAAATGTTCTAAAATTGATTGTGATGATGGCCTCACAACTCTGTGACTATACTAAAAACCATTGAATGGTACATATTTTTTTAAAAAAAAAACTTCATCCCAGGGTATGTTCATTGAAGAGAGAGAGAAAAAGAGAGAGAGAGATAAACATCGATGTGAGAGAGTAACATCTATCAGTTGCCTCATGCACAGGCCCCCATTGGGAATTGAACCTGCAACCTGGATATGTGCCCTGACCAGGAATCAAATCCAACACCCTTTAGTGCACAGAATGATGCTCTAACCACCGAGCACACTTATCAGGACTGAATAGTACACTTTAATTCGGTGAATTATATGGCATGTGACTTGTACCCCACTAAAGCTGTTGGAAACAAATAAAGCAATCAACTTTGTGTGCCCCGTGAAGGCAGGGACCACATTTTATGCTTCTTAGTGCAGCAAATATGAGGAAAGTAGTGAGTGTCACTGACTTTGCCCTTGGTTGAATCTCAACTAATAAGGCTTGATATCACTGAAAATAATTAAGAGGTTTTATTTCTTAGCTAGAGGCCTGGTGCATGAATTTGTGCAAGGGTGGGGTCTGGTTGGCCTGCCCTGATGGGGGCTGATTGAGCCAGGCTGGCGGGGAGGATGGGCCATGGAAGGTTGGCTAGCTCTGCCCCAGTGGGAGGCTTATTGGGGGTGGGGCAGGCGGGGGAGCTGTGGGAGGTTGGCCGACCGACCGGTCCTTCCCCCAACTGGGGTTGGCGGGGGCGGTTTAGGGCCCAGATTGCACTGGTTGGCTGCTGCAGTGCACGTCATAGCGACTGGTAGTTCCAGTTGTTCCGGTTGTTCCAGCATTCCTGTCGCTTGGTTTTTAATGTATATAGACTGCACAGGGTGAAGGTAGAATTGACATCCCTGTGCTCATCTTCTTCCTTTGTAGTTAGGTGTGTTAAGGCACCTGGAGAAAACTGGATCCAGATATACCAAAAGCAACAGGCACTGGAAGCCAGCCCTGCCTCTGTGCCTGTGGCTATGGTCCAGTCCATCACTATTGAATTGTACCACAGACCTCCCCATGCCCCTGATGGTCCTCTTATTGTCAGCATCGCCCACATGGTACAGTGCCTCATCGACTGTTCTGCCTAGATCAGTCAGAGACCCTCCATGCAGATCTGAAGCATGGCTCTCACGGGGCCTGCTGTCAATCATCCCTCCCTGTTCAGTCTCTGTCCAAGACTTTCTTCAACAGACATTTTTCTGTCACGCTGCTGAGCACTGTCCCTGATGCTGCCTCCAGGAAACCAAACCTGGGCTCTTGCCATGTTGAGCCCCGGACCATCAGCCCTTCTCTTTCTCCCTGCTTCTGTCATCACCCTTGCTCCAGCTCCACTTTCTTCCTAGACTTTCCAACTTCTTTTCTGGCAAGCAGGACGGAGAAGAGAGGAACACAGAATCTGAAGTCAGACAAGCCCGCATCAGCACCTGCCTTTCTCTTGTTACCCGTGTAAATTAAGAGAAGTTACTTACCCCCTCATCGTTAGGTGGAGATAATTATAGCTCCCTGAGAAGGTGGGTGGTGGTGGGGGTGTGAAGATTAAATGAGATCATGCAACTAAGGCATTTAGCGGTGTCTGGCCCCCAGAACGTGGTCTGAAATTGGTAGCAGCTGTTATTATTTCTGCCTTGGGCTGGGCCAGAAGCTCATTCCAGTGGGGTGCAGAGGCGTCCTAGCCAGCTACGGCCCCCAGCCTCGGCCTGTGCTGTTCATTTCTTTGTGAATTAGCTCCACCAATGAACTCTGACAAGGGGGAGGCAGCAACCCAATTCCCAAAATGTCTAACACTGTGACTTGACTCTAGTCCTCCCAAGTGTGAGGCGTTTAGGTTTGTCACTGGGGTTGGGGCTGGAGAAGGGGAAGGGCTGCATGGCTGCCTCCACACATATTTCTGGGGCCGTGCCTCAGGACACTCATCTATGCCCTTCCAACCATTCACATGTGGAGAAAAGTCAACCCTCCCTTCAAAGTTTAAATGCATTTCTGCTTGGAGGCTCCTAGGCCATGAGCACTTTCCAGCCACCTCCCATCCCATCCCAGCCCCTCCCCACCCCACACACTCCGAGGGCCGCAGCGTTCTTTCTCAGGCTGGTGTTGTTGCAGGCAGTCAGAACAGGCTGGTCCTCAGAGTCCCTGAGCGGCTCAGAAGCCCTGGAGATGTTTCTTCATGTTCCCTCCTAGTGCACAGTGCTCAATAGCACTGTTAGTATTTCTGGACCGATGAGTCACGTGGGCTCCTTTCCTTCTCTGGGAGCCCAGCTGAGTTTGGAATGAAAGGGAGATGAAGTAAACATCTCAGGCCCCAAAGCCCACCAGGGTCACGGACATTCACAGCACCGGGTGAGTCAGAGCTGACACTCCTTTGTCTTCTCAGGCTCGGAACTAAGAGCATAAACAGAGGCAGAAGGGGAGGAGGGTTTCCGCCCTGAGGGACTAGTCTCTGGGTAATGCTCTGTCAAGCCCACAGCTCTCAGCAATACACTTCTGGTAGAAACGCATTAAAGCCCGACTAGTTGTGAGTGTCTGTGTACAGAATATGTTAAACCCTCATAATGCCTTTATGAGGGATGGTTTTTTGAGAGTTAAAAGGCAGTCAAAGCCATGATCAAGTTTTCCAAATGATCTTCTCCTTTAGCTTATTTTTAAAGACTTTCATTGCATCAGAGCAGGAAGGCACATGGTCTGTCTAGTTAGATAGGTGGCCAGGGTATGGGAAAGGGGAGATGTTTCATCAGGAACTGTCTGCTATTAGATAGGCTGGGGGCCTGTGATTCAAAGTTAGATTTTCAATTTTGTCCACAGGCATTTGATGGAGTCATTTAAGGGCGTTTTCTCACGCTCATAATAAATATTGAGTTGAAACCCCTTTCTATCTCTCTCTGTTTACAGATGCCCCCGAAATAGAATGTAGAAAGGTGAAGTGATTTGCTCAAAGCACGTGATCTGTTAGGCTCAGTGCTAAGATCAGGACCAAGCTCTTTTCAACTCATCAGGCTATTTCTTCCTCTGTCTGTGCTTCACTTTTCCTTCAAAGGCTACTTATGGAGATCTATTGATTGAGAAAATATTATGTGTTTGAAGAAACCATAGAGATCATTTAGCTTGAAGCCTCTCAAACTTTTCTCCTGAAAGCAAAGCAGAGTAAACATCTCTCCAGGAATGGCATATACATTTTTTTGAACGTGTGTTTTTTATTGTAAAAATCATGTCTATATCTGATGCCCCTCTCTGTAAATATGTCTCTCTTCTCCAGAGTGTTCTGGTTCCTGAGTAGGGGAGGCTGGGGATTGAGAAAATGAAAGAAAGAGACAGACACAGAGATGGAAGAAAAAAGCTGGGGCCGGGTGGGACCACTGCCCTCTGATGATGAGACAGGGACAAGGACTCAGAGCCAATACAGTGTATTTATTTTATATAGCAAAAAACACACACAACAACAACAACAACAAAAAACAAACAAACAAAAAAAACACCACAAAACAAAACAGGAAGTTTTACTAAAAGTCAAGACAAAGGAGATTATGTACATTCTTGGGTGGGCCTGAGTATTCATTCCTAGTACTTGGCTGGATTTAAATAACAAAATCCAACCCCTGGCACCTGGGCTGAAGGTCAAGCTGACAAGACTCCTGCCTTTTGGCTAAGTGTGTTTCCAGGACATGGCTTTGCCAATGCCACTGGGTTCAGCTGACAATAATTAAAGAAATGCCCATGTGTCTTCTCAGGTGCTCTCTACACCTCTCTACCTATTGATCCATAGGGCCAGCTTCGAAGCAACTCAACTTAACTAAAGAACTGGTCAAGTCATTTAGATTCTATCTATTGGGAATTTGAAGTTTAAACCCAAACAGACTCAAAGTTAGAGGTCTAGAAGGAAAAGGCCAGGAACTTCTACTGCTGAGGCCTTCAGAGTTTCCCTGGCTCCTCTTTTCACCAATGCCACTGTGTTCTGACTGATATTCACCAGTATTGTGCCAATACTTCCCTTGTGGACTTACGCTAGCTCAATATGAATGGATAGCTCTTATTTTGCAAGTATAAGCTCTTTAAAAGATGTGTGTCTTGTTTCATACTCACTTCTGCTCTCATAAACAATTATTATTATTGCTAGAGGTCTGGTACACAAAATTCATGCACAGGTAGGATCCCTAGGCCTGGCTAGTGATCAGGGCCAATCGGGGCCTTCTGGTTGCCAGCCAGGGCCTTCCTTCCCTGGCTGCCAGCTGCCGGCCAGGGCCTTCCTTTGTTCTGCACGACACCCTGATGGTCAGCTCACATCATAGTGAACGATTGAACTTCCAGTCTCCTGTCGAACTCCTGAGGGGAAACTTTGCACATTAGCCTTTGATATATATAGATTACTGACTGTATTCCTTATTCTGTACTTTCCATTTCATAACTACTACAAATTTTGACTTCTTAATCCTTTCACCTTGTTCACCCAACTTCCCAACCTCTCTCTGATTTAGAAACCATCAAAATGTTCTCTGAATCAATGTTCTATTTGTTAACTTATTTTGTTTTTTAGATTCAATTGCTGATAGATACGTATTGATTGCCATTTTATTGTTATATATTTTGTTTATTTTCTTTCTCTTTTTAAAGAAGAGCCTTTCACATTTCATGTAACACTGCGTTGGTGGTGATGAACTGCTTTAGCTTTTTCTTATCTGTGAAGCTTTTTATCTCACCTTCAATTCTAAATGACAGTTTTGCAGGGTAGAGTAATCTTGGTCGTACATCCTCACTTTTCATCACTTTGAATATTTCTTTTAAAAAATAATTTAATAATATATATTTTTTTAATTTGAATTCTTTATTGTGTAAAATATTACATGAGTCTCATTTTTCCCCCATTGACCTCTCCCTGGCCACTCCCATCCCCCAGAACACGCCCTCACCACCCTACGGTCTGTGTCATATGCATGCATACAAGTCCTTTGGTTGATCATTTACCCCCTCATCTCCCATCCTCCCTCAGAGCTTGGACAGTCTGTTTGATGTTTCTATGTCTCTGGTTCTATTGAATATTTCTTGCCACTCTCTTGTGCTCTACAACATTTCTGTTGAGAAATCAGCTGGCAGTTTTATGGGAGCTCCATGTAAGAAACTATTGCATTTTTTCTTACTGCTTTTAAGATTCTCTCTTTGTCTTTAACCTTTGGCATTTTAATTATGATGTATTTGGGTGTGGGCCTCTTTGGGTTCATCTTATTTGAGACTCTGTGCTTACTGAACTTGGATGTCTATTTCCTTCACTAGCTAGGTTAGGGAAGTTCTCTGTCATTTTTTTTTCAAATAGGTTTTCAATTACTCTCTCTCTTCTCCTTCTCGCACCCCCATGATGCAAATGTTGTTATGCTTGAAGTTGTCCCAAAGGTTCCTTACACTATCTTCATATTTTTAAATTCTTTTTTCTTTTTGTTCTTCTGCTTGGGTGTTTTATACTTCCTTCATATTCCAGATTGTTGATTTGATTCTCAATTTCATCTACTGTACTGTTGATCTCCTATAACTTATTCTTCATTTCAGTTAGTGTATCCTTTATTTATTTTTGTTTGTTTGTTTGTTTGTTTGTTTTTTGGTTAATCCTCACCTGAGGATATTTCCCCCCATTGACTTTTAGAGAAAGTGGAAAGGAGGGGGATAGACAGAAAGAAAGATAAATTTGAGAGACACATCAGTTGGTTACCTCCTATACACTCCCTGATTAGGGCTGGGGGGTCAAGCCTGAAACTGAGGTACATGCCCTTGACTGGAATCGAAGTCTGTGGGCCAGTGTTCTAACCAGTGAGAAAACTGGCTAGGGCTATTTCTGACTGGTTCTTTTTTATAGTTTACATGTCCTATTTTATGCTGTTCAAGTTCTCTTTAAGTTCATCCATTCTTCCTCTAAGTTCATTGAGCATCCTTATAACCAGTGATTTGAGCTCTGTATCTAGTAGATTGCTTGTCTTCATTTTGTTTAGTTCTTCTTCCGGCATTTGATTCTGTTCTTCCATTTGGGACATGTTTCTTTGTTTCCTCATCTTGACAGCCTCTGTGTGTTTGTTTCTATATACTAGGTAGAGCTTTCCACCAGGCTTGGTGGAGTGGCCTAATGTAGTAGGTGTCCTGTAGGGTTCAGTGGTACAGCCTCTCTGTTCACCAAGCTGTGCACCCCAGATGTTCCCTCTTGTGTGGGCTGTGTACACCCTCCTGTTGTAGTTGAGTCTTGATTGCTGTTGGTTTGTCAATGGGAGGGATTTACACCCAGGCCATTGGTCTGCAAGAATTGGCTGTGACCATTGTGGAGGATCAGCTGTGCAGAGGCCCACTTCAAAGAGTAGGACTTACTTCAGTGGGGTTCTGGTGTTTGCTGAGTCTGGCCCTTGATTGTGTTGCTTCAATGTGGTCTGAAGCTGTCCACAGGGTGTGCTGGCACTGGGGCCTCTCAGGAGGTACACCTGTGTTCTGCCTGGGGACACCCAGCATTAGCTACAAAGTGATCTGCAAATGGCTGCTGCTTGTGCTGGGCTTGGTGGTGCCCATGAAAGGCCAACCTGTGAACTAAGGCTGGCTGCCATTAGTGCTGGGCCTGGAGCCAGTTAGTGAGGTATAGGAGCATACTGAAGCCAGATGCTGTTCATTTAAAAGATTTTAGAAAAGTCTAGGGCACGAACCAAGACAGGCCATTCATATGAAAATGCCACTGGAAACAGCTTGAGTGAGTCTGAAAGTTGGTGAGGTGGCGTCTTAGGGAATCACCAGGATGGTGTTTACAGTGATAGTCAGGTTGATAGATATTCAGATATGGCATTCACCTATCAGTTCTGTGGAGGAAGGATTCAGAAAAGGAACCATGTGTAGGAAGCAGGTATAGGGTTAAGCCTCGGACTGACCTGTTGGAAAAGCCACAAACAAGTCTCAGCTTAGAAGGTACCCTCTTAGAATAATTAAGCTTGACCTTATGTTCCCTAGATCCTATCTGGGTAGCTAATGGGTTGTGGGAGGTGCAGCAAACGCTGCCAAAACAAGTGAAACTCACAAGAACATTGTAACTATGGTGACCACTACCTTATTTACCTCTAGCTACAAAATAAAGATTCAACTTGCCATCTGAGTCTCTCTCTGTGGCCTCAGCCAGGCACAGGAGATCCACCTACCTAGACTAAGGTGACCAGACGTCCTGCTTTTGGCAGGACAGTCCAATTTTTAACAATTTGTCCCGCGTCCCGCGGTGTTTTAAAAAAAGTCCTGATTTTTGAAAAGAGACATATGTACTACTCTTTGTAATATTTTAAGTAATAATAATAATAATAATAAAGAACCCCCCTGGTCAATGGTGTCCTGCTTTACCAATGTTAAAA
Source organism: Murina feae (assembly GCA_004026665.1). Lineage (NCBI taxonomy): Eukaryota > Metazoa > Chordata > Mammalia > Chiroptera > Vespertilionidae > Murina > Murina feae. The sequence continues at coordinate 16,245 of PVJC01010732.1, read as the reverse complement.
TCTGGTCACTTTAACCTAGACCCAGCTTATTCTCTTTGTCTGTCTTTTCTTTAATCCTTCACTGTCCCACCACCTCAGGCTCACTGAACCCATAGCTGAGATGGTCTCTGCCAATACTTCTGTCTGGGAGAAAGCTGCCCTTCAGCTCTTGCCCTGATACCAGGCTATTTAATTCCTCCCCATATTGTCCTGGTGACTTTTGAGCTGCTGCCCCAGGCCTGGAACTCAGAGGGAGTGGGTCTGAGTAAGTCCATGCTCTGGCCCTTTAAGAGAAATAGCACGGGCCCTTTAAGAGGAACTGCCTGGGACTCCAGAAGCTCTCCATCTCCCTCAGCCACAATCTCAGCTGTTTTTATTTTATTTTAAAATTCTCAACTGAGAACATGCTTATTGAATTTAGAGAGAGAGGAAAAGAAAGAGAGAGAGAGAGAGAGAGAGAGAGAGAGAGAGAGAGAGAGAGAGAGGCGAGGAACATTCATTGGCTGTCTTCCCATGGGTGCCCCAACTGGGAGTCAAACCCATAACCTAGGTATGTGCCAACTGTGAATCGAACCCACAACCTTTCAGTGTACAGGATGACATTCCAACCAACTGAGCCACACTGGCCAGGGCCCAGCCAGTTTTTACAGCCAGGGGACTTCTCTTCTGGGAACTGGAACCCTGGGCTGGGGGACCTAGTGTTGAGTTTTGACCCCTTCAGCTCCTCAGGGGCGACCTCTGCAACTGAGATAGTCCTCCTGATTTTTATCTGCCACAGGTGGTTGTGAGATCAGCCTGTTCTTTGTCTCTTCTCCTTCTACCAGACTTGATGTGGCTTCTTCTATGCATCTCTAGTGTAGAACTTCCATACAGCTATATTTCTGGTGGTTCTGAATGATGACTGTCCTGGAGTTTAGTTGTATGTTTTTAAGTATTTGATGATACTTTTATTATTTATTTATTTAGAATTCTTACCTGAGGATATGTTTTTTATTGATTTTTAGAAAAAGGAAGAGAGAGAGAGAGAAAGAGAGAGAAAGAGAGAGAGAGAGAGAGAGAGAGAGAGAGAGAGAGAGAGAGAGAGAGAAAGAGAGAGAGAGAGAGACATTGATGTAAGAGCAACATCAATTGCTGCTTCCTACATGCCCCCACCAGGGATTGAGCCTGAACCCCTGGCATGTGCCCTGACTGGGAATTGAACAGGCAACCCTTCAGTGCACAGGATCATGGCCAGTCAACTGTACCACACTGGCCAGGGCAGGGCTGTTGTATTTTGATGTGACTGTGAGATGATGCAAATACCATATTAATCTATGTTGCCATATTAATTGAAATTCAACCATTATTTTTGACAATTTTTTATTTGATTAGTAAAAACCCATTGCTTCTGATTAATTTGGATCTTATGAGTTTTTGAAACTTAATTTAATTTTACTGTTGACACTATTACAGATGACTCCCATTTTCTCCCTACTTGCCCTCTCCACCCAACCCCCACTCCAGGCCTTCCCCATGCTATTGTCTGTGTCCATGGGTTATGCATATATTCATATAAGTTCTTTCGTTAATCTCTTCCTGTCCCCTTCCCATCGCACCTTCCCCCACTGAAGTCTATTATTCTGTTCCATGCATCCATACTTCTGGCCCTATTTTCCTCATCAGTTTATTTTGTTCTTTAGATTTCACTTATAAGTAAAATCATGTGATATTTGTCTTTCCCTAACTGATGTACTTCAGTTAGCATAATACTCTCCAGGTCCAATCCTGCTGTCACAAAGGGTAAAAGATCCTTCTTTTTTACAGTTGCATAGTATTCCATTGTGTAAATATACCACAGCTTTTTTTATTCACTCACATATGATTTTAATAATGCAATATAGTTTGCTACAGGTAGTGCATATTATAATGGGGCTGGGCAAAGACTGAATTAAATTCAGTCTTGAATTGTGATTTGACTGGCTATTTTTGACCTACAGCAAATTCATACGTTTCAGACACATACATCTTAAATTACTTGACAAGAATACCAAGGACTATATACAGACATATAATTGTTCATCCTCTTTATAATCATTCATTGAGCACCCTCATGTGCAACTCAGTCCATTAAAGAACCACAAAATAGTATGGTATATAGACTCTGAGGTCAAGGGAGTTACAGTAGTGGTTATAAAGTAGACAGTGACACATGATAAATGAGGTTCTGATTAAGTTCTATGAGAAAGAGATTTCTTTTAAGAATATTAGTTTTCATGAATGTGATTGTTTTAGAGTGGGCCTTTTAAAGAGAAGAAATGTTTTATATTGAAATATTTGGGATAAGAAAATTATTCCAGAGAGAGGAAAGAAAGTGTGAAGAGGGAGAAAGACAGAAAGAGAAGAAAGGTGGAAAATTACTTTTAAGGCACAGGAACCAGAAATTAATGTCTTGCTAGAATGCAGTGTGAAGGAAATCCTGGAACAAAACATCAAAAGAGAAAATTGTGGCAAAATTATGGAAAGCTTTGTAGCAATGTGGAATTATAAAGGTTTTATCTCCAGGGAATGATGCCATTAGGGTTACATTATAAAAAATCTTAACAGCCAGCACGAGGAGGCTGAATTGGAATGGGGATGACTGGTGGCAATAGTCTAGGAGCAAGGTGATGGTGAGGAACTAGGGTGATAGCAGTGACATATGCTCTTGAGGTTTAGTCTAGTCTAATTAGACCCAGGAGACCACACAAACAGTTAATTCTCTTGGATACTTCAGAAATGAAGATTGAACATATCACCCTTATCCTATGAGATCCTTAGAGAAGGGAATTGAAAGGACCTGTCTCTAACAGGTAACTTACATTAACTTGAAGTAAAGAGTCCATCAGAAGGACTTGTGTCAAACAAGGGAAAGTATACGTTTTGAACTCATCTTATTGGAAATAGAAATACTCATTTAAATGTAAACATAAAACTTGTATTTATAAAAATACAAATTGTGAGCTCAGTTCTACCCTGTGAAGCCTCAAATAACTTCCTCTATTGCCCTGGGCAGTTGGAATTCAACACTTGTCAGATCTTGGGTAACTAAATATTACAACAGGAATTCTAGAGTTTTACCCAAGAAAATCTCGCCAGGGGAAAAGGATGACAATAGAAGAAGTTCTGAATTTTATTCCTTATACTTTATCTTCTTGGAGATCTCTTGCCTTTAGCCCTGTTGTCAGAGCCACACCAGATCTCTGGGTGCTAGTTCTGCAGCTCTCTCTCTATTGCTCAAACCTAGGTTGGTTTTGTAGCTTAGTTTACAATACAGATACACGACTTCCATATCAGTTCATGTTGGAACAAGTGCGACTCTACTTACCTCCCTGCTGTAAACAACTAAAAAACTGGGAAAATAGATCAGGCGTTAGTGTGTCCCAGCTTTATTTTGTACATTGGGCGATAAGTAGTTAAGAACTATGATCCCAGGGGAAAGAAAAAAGATAAGGTGAGCTCTAAGATTGCTTCAGCTTTCTGCCTGGAGGCACTTTCTGGATGTCAGCACACCGTGGTAACCCCACATAGAACAGTAGCCTTTCAGAGAAGAGAATTTGGGAAGGCTAATGTAGTCAGAATTTCTGTAACACTGTGCCAGAGACGAGGGAGCTGCATGGGAAAAGAACTCCAGAAATCTACAGGGTAGTCCCCTTAAATCTGTTGCTCAGTAATAAACTACACATGTCTAGGGAGAAACTCTACAAAGCCAGTCTAAGGAGAGAGAATTCAGGGAAACACAGACCTGAATATGGTCTGGAGGATGTTTAAGTTCTGACCAGCTGAAGTTTAGGACCCTCACTGAGCACTTACAGGGCTTACAGTGGAAACTCCAGAGGGGTCTCTAAAGCCACTATAATAAAGTTTAAAAAGAAGCTCTGAGAAGTTTAGGCATATCCTATCTAATAAAAGAGTGATATGCAAATTGACCATCACAAGATAGCTGCCCCCAGCCACCACAAGATGGCCAGCAAGGGAGGGCAGTTGGGATGGACAGAGGCCTGCAGGGGAGGGCAATTGGGGAGGACCCAGGTCTGCAGGGGAGGACAGTTGGGGGGGACCAGGCTGGCAGAGGAGGGCAGTTGTGGGGGACCCAGGCCTGCAGGGAAGGACAATTGGGAGGGACCATCCTGGCAGGGGGAGGGCAGTTAGGGATAATCAGGCTGGCACAGCAGCAGTTAGGCATTGATCAGGCTGGCAGGGGAGTGGTTAGGGCAATTGGCAGGCGAGAGGTTGGGAGCCAGCAGTCCTGGATTGTGAAAGGGATGTTTGACTGTCCATTTAGGCCCGATCCCACCATGGGATCCCACCATGGGATCGGGCCTAAACGGGCAGTCGGACATCCCTCAAGGGGTCCCAGATTGGAAAGGGTGCAGGTTGGTCTGAGGGACACCACCACTCTTATGATATCCATAAGAAACATAACTGTCTGCCAGAATAATGTGTAATACTTCTAATATGATAAAAATATTCAGCACACAAAATATAAAACATGATTTCTAGCATTTCATGAAAAATTACTAGACTATGAAGAAGCAAAAATATGAGATCCATAATCAGGAAAAGTATTAGCCAATAGAAATAGCCACAGAAATGACAGATATAATGAAACTAGTTGACCAGGACTTTTAAAACAACTAACATAAATATGCTTAAAAATTCAAAGGAATATGAGTAAAGAAAAATAATATTTTTTAAAAACAAATGAAACTTCTAGGAATAAAAAAACAACCACGTATAAAAAATGAAAAAATCCACTGGATGAGATTAATAAAAGTTTGGAGACTGGAAAAAAAAAAAGATTAGTGAACTTGAAGACATAACAATAGAAACTCAATAAGGTGCATTTTCACTTTAAAGAGCTAGGAAAAAAAAAAAAAAGAGTGAATCAAGCCCAAAGTACCTAGAAGGGAAAATAAAAAGCAGAAATCAACAGAACAGATAATTGTCAAAAATAGAGAAAATGAAAAAAAAAAAAACCCACAACAAAACAGAACAAAAACTTATTCTTTAAAAAGATAAATAAAATATATAAACCTTTCGCTAGGCTAAGCCCAACAAATAAAAAGAGAAGTCATAAATTAACAATATCAGGAATGCAAGAGAGCTATCAGACACTGGCAAAACCGACCTATGTCCCTGTTTGATGCGTGGCCTGAGGCTGTGGTGAAGACGTTGAAGATACTAGAGGTCTTTGTAGAGTGAGTCTTCAGATGATCTTTGCCATCATGAGGAAGCAGGTTGAGAGTAGAAAGAATGGGAAGCAGTAGTGGGCAGCAAGCTAAAGATGAGTAAACTATATCTTGTGTAACCCTTGTAAAAATATTAACTCACTTAGAAGACTCATGGAGTTATGTCACAGCTAAAGATCAATGATCTAAGCAGAGGCCAGATTGTTACTGCTATCTTCCCTAGTCCCTCGGGGGAATATAAGTACAGTTCATAGAGTCTCCTAATAACATCTTCTCTCCACACCTATTCTCTAGGGCTCAGCAACTCCTCAAAACCTCTAGCTCATCTACTCTAGAAAGTAATCTTACTCTTCATATTTTTCTGTTTTCACATCATTGCTCCTTCACTATCTTCCTTAATCTGGCCATGTCCTTCAGAAAAATGTGCTTCAAATACTTGACACCTCTATCCTCTCATGCAAAATTTCCTAGGGAGTGTATTTCATCTTAATTTTGACTGTTTTTTTTATTCCTGGAATTCAATTGTTTGGATTTTGTCCTAAAATAGAGATGAAGATGGAGGCTATGGTGGTGGTGTCATGGTGGGATAAATTTTCAAGTCCCCAAACAAACACTTATAATTCTGACATATTTGTGAAGCTTGGTTATTTAGCTTGGTGTTATTTTAGGCATGTATTTTCTTTTAAATATTATTGAACTCATAAATTTTTTGTTAAAAATATATGTTTTATAATTGGTGCTTATGGGAAAAGTATAAAATTTGTAGAAGAAAAAATTAGCAAATTAGCATAGTTTATCATATGCCTTAAAGATATGCAAACTTTTACAAATTTTATTTCTAAGAAAAAAATATTAATAAAATCATTATGAAGTTATGCAAAAACAAGGATATTTCTACAACAATGATTATAAAAAGTGATGTATTCTAAAGAATCTGTTATCCAATCATGCGGAAAGAAGTTAATAAAATAAATTATGGTATATACAACCTAAAATAATGTTATAAAGTACTTCTTAATGGCAAGGTTTTAAAATGTCCGTAATATGTAGTTCAATAATTATAGAAAACCACATAATTAAAAGATCTCATCTTTATTGAAGAATATAATTTATCCATATTTAGGAAAAAATGGAGTTATTGGCAACAAACAACATAGTGGTCGGATGACATGATTTTTTTCATCTTTGTGCTTTTCTCTGTTTTATGACAGTGTACATGTACATGAGTTACGGAAGCTCTTGGTTGCCTATAAATTAGGGTTAGGGTTAGGGTTAGGGTTAGGGTTTTTGACAGTGTACATGTACATGAGTTACGGAAGCTCTTGGTTGCCTATAAATTACAAAAAACCCCGACTTTAGTGGATCAATTAAATAGATTCCCCCTCCACTAACTAGAAATCTGAAAATGGACGGATTCTAGTCCTGGCTCAGCATCTTGACAATGTCGGGGAAGACCAGCATCTTTGAGACTTTTGTCTTCTTCTTCACATTTGTCTCCTCATCCAGAAGTTGGCTGCTGAAGTTCTAGCAGTCATACCTGCATCCCAGGCAGAAAGAATGAATAAGGGAGAAGTGGCCACACAACAGGCCACCACTTCAGTCCTATTGGCCAAAATTCAACTGTGTGCCCTCTGCCCCTCCTCAACTCCAAGGAATAATGGCAAGTCAAGTAGCCTCATAATTACAGAGAGAAATGTCCAAGTAAGTGTGGTTGAGCCAACCTCTGGTGTGTGTATTATTTTGTATGTACTGTGTCAGTATGCATTACTTTGATGATTAGATTAAATTAAAAAAGAGGTTACTAAAAATTAATAAATGACTTACAATGAAGGACAAATAAATAATGTAGAATAAAGAATCTGATGATAGCATTTCAATGGGTTCTTTTGTTTATAATATTTATTGTTTTTTATATAAATTTTAAAAATGTCCAATTCTATAATATTTCATCTCTATGTTGTATTGTGTGTTCACCACCCCAAGTCTCCTTCCATCACCCCCTAGACCAGCAGTTCTCAACCTGTGGGTCACGACCCTTTTGGGGGTCAAAAGACCCTTTCCTACAGGGGTCGCCTAAATACCTCCTGCATATTAGATATTTACATTATGATTCAAAACAGTAGCAAAATTACAGTTATGAAGTAGCAACAAAAATAATTTTATGGTTGGGGGTTACCACAACAGGAGGAACTGTATTAGAGGGTTGTGGCATTAGGAAGGTTGAGAACCATTGCCCTATACTCTTTTCTACTTCCCCATACCCTTCTTTTCCTCTGGTGATAATATTTATTGTTTAAAATTATTGATGCACATAATTATTGTGCACAGCATTGTGCAAAATGTTATGAAGAAAAAGGAACTTCTGACATGTTTAGTCATTGAAACACTTATAATTTAGTTTAGGAGACATGTCCTGTATTCAGAACATAGTATGGTATAGACTACAACAAGGAAAAAGTGTAGGAGCCAGTGGTAGGAGCAATTATTGCCCTGGCATGTCAGCAAAGAACTAGGTATGACCAGAGAAGCTTCTGGAGGAGACAGCACCTGAGCCGAGAATTTAAAGGGTGGGCATAAGTAAGAACTCTCTGAGCTGGGCAACAGCCCTGCAGGAGCCCCAGAGACAGCAATGCAAATTTCATGTGTGGGTCAGGGCAGAGGTTGGGCAAACTTAAGATGAAGAGTAGGGAGTGCTACAGTGAACTGGGAAAGATTTTCAAACAGCTATGAAAGCATTTTCATTCCAAGGTGAAGGGACGGCTGCGTGTCCCTCCAGGGAGTGCTTCCCTCATCCCTGTGACATCATTCTTGTTGACTCAGCATCTCTGCAGGCCCTTCCTGTTATTCCCAAGGGCCTAGAAACCCCCAGAGTTTCTACCTGTACTTCCCGTCCTGTCAGGGGCTGCTCAGCCTAGACTTCTGCCTCCTGGCCTCACACAGCTGCTTTGCCAAAGCTGCCATTTGCTTTCTACCTCCCACCAGGAAGAAACCTGGCCGTGACCTTAGGAGGCCACCTCAAGTGCTAGCCTCTGGGGTTTGTGCTTTGTGCTGTCACTGGGATCTATCACAAGAACACTTGAAGAGAGTGATTTCAGGCATCCTGGAAACATGAGGTGAAAGACAGGAATAGTGTTGACCCAGGGAGGGATGGAGTCAATGTTATAGGGACAGGAGACTGTCATCAATGTGACTGCCTGCACACATTGTGACACATCAATGTGACTCCCAGTGCACATTCATGATGATCCCTTGTTCCATAATACATCCTGGGTCAGTTCTGCACCTCAAGTTGCTCTCAGCCTGGTGAGGAGACAGACACACACATTGATATTACAACATAAATAGTGACGGCTGCAGCCGAGTTAAGTCAGGGAACCAAGGGGCGTGGCGATTCAGGAGGGCTGCCTTAGAGGAGGTAATGTCTATTGTGAGAAGTAAATGTTGAAAAACAGTGGCGATCAAATCTAAGGGACAGTAATTACCTGAAATAGCTGCCAGGGACACAAATCATTGACCATTTGCTCCCTAGGGTTTGTCCTGTTTTGCCTCTAACTTTTTAACTAGTGTTAATAACCAAAAGCTAACTGAGTCAATTTGAAGATATAATTGACTTTATTAAATGATTCGAGAATCAGGTAGCTTCTTATTTAGTAAGCAGAGAGATACTCCCAGGCTCTGTAGAAAGAGGGGTTGGATAAGGAAGCCATCTGCAAGAGAAAAATGAAATTTCATTGGAGGAAAGAAAGAGTTCAGGTGACTACAGCTTCTTATTGGCCAAGCTGTGGTGTTTCAGTTGGCTGGGATTGTTGCTGGGCAGGAGGAAAATCTCTTCTTCCTGTTGGGGTAGTAAAGTAGTTGATTGGAACGACCAAAACGACCAGAATGACTGATTGCTATGACACTCACTGACCACCAGGGGGCAGGCACTCAATGCAGGAGCTGCCCCCAGGCCCCAGGCCCTGATTGCTGATGGGGCTTGCTGGCCAACCTCCCGGTCCCTCCCCCTGGCCAGCAGGCCCCGATTGCCTGGTTGGGGCTGGGCCCCTGGGCTGGGGCAGGGAACTAGGGGTGGGTGGTGGTGGATGTGGCCCCTTTCCCAGAGGGACTGAGGACTGGTTCCCTCCTTGGGGCTGGTGGCCAACCTCCCAGGTTCCTCCCCTATTCCTCCCCACTGCCAGCAGGACTTGATCATCTGATGGGGGCCTTCTGGCCAACCTCCCAGTCCCTCCCCTCCCCTGGCCAGGCCCCAGACTGGGATGGGGGATTGGGGGTGGGTGGTGGCAGACATGGATGGTGAAGGAAGGAGGAAGGGGGAAAGTGGGGAGGCAGGGAGGTGGGGAACCACATGGCGGCAGCACTCAGGCAGTGAGGGAAGGAGGAGGCAGGGAACCTGATCACCAGCCAGGCCTTGGAACCCCACCCACGCACGAATTTCATGCACTGGGCCTCTAGTGAGAAAATATGCTTGTTTCCTGCCCTCCTTTTTAGCTAGAGTGGAGACTGGTGATGTAGACTCTCTCAATCAGATGTGGACTGGCCAGCATCTGAATCAAAGAAGCAAGGACAGTGGAAGTTCCTCCTGGTAGCGTCACAAACAGGAAATACAAGCCATGAAGTCTAGTGCCCCGGAGAGTGGCAACAGTACTCCCCTGACCATGATGCTGGGCTTTGTTCTGGGAAGCAGAGCTCCAGGCCCCGTTCTCCAACTCCCCCACTATCCTAATATATTCCTTTCCTGCCTAGGGAAGCCCCTGTCAGTTTCCATTGCTTTCATCTACTAGTAAGTCCCTTAACTGATGCTAGTGCTTGAACCAGACGCCTTCCAAGGTTCCTTCCAGCTCAGTGTTCTGTGATTCCAGAACTTGTCTTCTGATTGGCTAGCACCATGCTGGGCCCTTAGTGAATGCTGTGACCAAATGGGCACAGGTCTGTCTTAGACTTTCTCTTTCCCAGGCTTTTCCTGGGCTCACTCAGTGCTCTAAGCCACACCTGCATGGCGGCTGCGGGAGCTACAGCAGCAGGAAAGAGAAAGCACCAGCTCCCTGCATGGTGTTTTTCCAGGAGGAGGCAGAAATGTGGGAGGCATGCTGCCTGTCCCCAAAGAGCTACAGTCTGATTAGGACAGCGAGACGAGTACATATTAAACGTTCAGTGCTAAATGATGTGGAAGACACCTGGGCTCGGAGAATGGAGAACCCAGCGAACAGAGAGAAAAAAGTCAAGTAGGCTGTAGTTTGAAGGTTTGAGTGGAATTTACATGAGCAGAAGGGAGTTCTTACTTGGTGGGGAACTCTGCCCAAGCTGGGGTAGGTGGGGCAGGCGTGAGAAGGAGCAGGGAAAGTGTGTGGTATCGGGGAGTCACCCTGGGGTGGCAGGAACAGAGGTGAAGCCGTGTCTCCAGGGCTGTGATCGCCCCATGACTGTGAGAACCAGCACACTCTACGCTTTACTTATGGGTCCAGAAAACAACGAGCAGGAACAGTTAAAAGGGAAACCGCTGGCCCGATTCAGAAGAAAGTCATTCGGAGACTAAGGGGGAGAATTCAATTTGATTCTATAAGTATTCTGAGTGCTGCTGTGTGTCGGGCACTGTTCCAGGTATAGAGATACAGAAACAAACAAAACCTAGTTTATTCTCATGGAGTCTGTGTTCTCTTAGGGCCATAGATATCTCTCTCTCTCTCTCTCTCTCTCTCTCTCTCTCTCTCTCTCTCTCACACACACACACACACACACACACACACACACACACGCACGCATTAAAGTGGCAACAAGAGTCTAGAGAAAATGAAGCAGCACTAGGATATGAGAGTGCTGCTGGGAGGGGAAGGTGCATTGCATATGGGGAGGTCAGAAAAGGTGATGTTTGAGCAGAAATGTTTGAGCAGAAATGAAAGGAGGAGAGAGTTCTTTGGCTATCTGGGGGAAGATGCTTCTACACAGACGAAACAGCAAGGACAAGGCCCTGAGGCATGCTTGATGTGTTCAAGGAGTAAGGAGAGGCTAGTGAGGCTGAAACACAGTGAGCCAGGGGAGAGAGGGAGGGGGGAAGTCAGCGAGGGGGGCGGGGTTACATCCTCATAGGCCATGGAAAACAACCAACAACCCACTTGGTGCACCAGAGAAAACATTATCCACTGCAACCCATCCTCCTCCTCTTTCCCCCTGCGCTTGGGCGATTTATGTCTGAGCTGTACCTGGGATTGTAGACTCATAAGAGAGTGCTGGCATGGAGAGAGTGTGTCCCCACTCCTTTCGTTTCCACTGAAGTCCTCCCCAGGGAGCCCCACTTCCCTGCTCTGTCACACCATCAGCTGGTCTGCCAATCTCATCCCATCAGGAGGGAAGCTGGCTTGGGCCATGCTCCCTCTGAGCCTGTGCTGTCTTTGACAACACGAAGGAGGTGCTGGGTTTCCATGGGCGACGATGGCGGTGGCTGGTGAGGGTTCCTCTAGGAACTCTTGCTCCGAATGCCTATTTGGGCAATGTCAACAATCGCCATGGGCATATAGGTTTGAAGCTCTGAGGTTCTCTCCTTCATCTCTTTAAGGACATCCACCAGGGTCATGGCTCCCTATTGCCCAAAGGGTGGTGGAACTCTTGCCTGTAACCCCAATTTTCTCAACAACCGATACTATGAAGGTCCACTCTCCTTCAGCATCTTCTAATGATCTTTCCCATTCTCAGGGGGCTTCTTCCTGCTACTGAACTCCCACAGGACCGAGGACACAGTCTAGTGTGCTTGTCGCTGGGTGACCTAAAAGTGGGGGGATCTTTGGGGTTTTTACAAGATCAGAGCAGGGCAGAATTGCACAGAAGTGGAAAGGACGGGTTTGGGAGCAAAGAGGCCTGTGTTAGGAGCCGGGCTAATCTCGGGCAGACAGGAGTGCCAGCTGCCTCCAGGAAGCCCTGTGTCAGCTGAGCTCCAAGTGGCAGCCCACAGGAGTGCCTCAGGATGTCCTTGAAGATAGGGGCTCGCAGCGGCCAGCGGGGGAGTCTCTGACTCTTCAGTCACCCCACTCGCCAGGGCTCTGAAGTCTCTCAATGGCATCATGCCCTTCCCTGTGTGCCTCCACCCTCGGTGCCCTGAGACTGACCTGAGGTGCCGGGCAGTGGATGCTCCAGCGCCTGGGCTCCGAGCCAGACAGCCTGGCTTCCACCCAACTGGGTAGGGTTCTAGCCTGAGACCTTGGGCACGTGACTCAGCATCTCTGTGCCTCCGTTTCATTATCTACAAAGTGGGGGTAGTGACAGCTCCTACTTCAAAGGCTGTTGTAAGGTTTATACAGGTAAAAACAGGTAAAGCACTTTGAATCACAGATGCACGGAAAGCAGCCAGCACTTCTACTGATGTAAATAACTCCACAGCGTTTGCTGGCTCAAGGTCCGGTGGAGTCTCCCATGCCTTTGCCCGTCTCTGTCCAGAGTCCCCCAGCATGGATTGTATTTGGCAGATATAGGTACTGTCTCTTCTTAATGAATGAAGAAATGAATGAACAAGCATAGGAAGCCTCAGATGGTTAAGCAAGTGGATAAGCTCTCTTTCGTAGCCACCTCCTTGGAGCTATAGCTCCTTTTTGCCTACATATATAGAAGAATCTGGAATAGGAAAGTTAGGTGAGGGAGCGTGCAGAAAAGTGGCCTTATGCAAACTGAGACCCCCCTTTCCGCTTGGTAAATACACATACTTGGGTTTGCATTAGACTACCACAAAGGAGATTTAAAAATTAGCAAGATATAGCCAACTGGTGTGGCTCAGTGGGTGAGTGCCGATGTATAAACCAGGTAGGTATGGTGGATATGGTTCGATTACTGATCAGGGCATTTGCATGGGTTGCAGGCTCGGTCTCCAGGAGGGGTGTACAGGAGGCAGCTGATCAATGATTTTCTCTCATTTTTGCCGTTTCATCCTCTCTTGCCCTCTCCCTTCCTCTCTTGAAATCAATTAAAAAAAATTAACAAGATGCAATTTCTTCTGCCCTCTTACAGTTTTCATTGTTGTTGTGAAGCCTCACCTGAGGATATATTTTCCATTGATTTTATTAGAGAGAGTGGAAGGGAGGGGAGAGACAGAGATAGAAACATCGATGTGAGACACATTGGTTGGCTGCCTCCTGCACTGCACCCCGACTGGGGCCAGGAATCGGGTCTGCAGCTGAGGTACGTGCCCAAGACCAGAATCCAACCCTCAGTTCAAGGACCGACCTCTATCCACTGAGTCAAACCCGCTAGAGCTTGGAACTTATAATCTTGTTAAAAGACAAGATAAAAAAATTAGGTGCTGAATCCCAGTGAGAATGTTGATGAGGGTTAGAGTGTTCCGGGAGGCAGGCTTCACTACAGAGACAGGTCCACTTGAGTATGTGGGAGGGAGAGCATTTCAGGGGGAGGGCGGGCACCAAGGCAAGGATGAGCATATTATTCATCCATAAAGAGAGCCAGGGAAGCAAGTTTACATCCTGTGGATGATCCCAATCCCAGAGAACCTGCGTCATGTACCTTCATCAAAGGCTTTCCTCTGAGTTTGGGATAGACCAGAAGTCTGTGTCTATAGGAAAATAGAAAACTCTTGACAGCCCTCCCATCGTAAGCCTAGTATAAAGGACAGGTCCAACCAATAGCGGTCAAGGCAGTATTTTAAAATAGATATCTCATTTACATAACGAAATCCTATGCAGGCTGAGACAACAGGGAGCGACCCGGGGATTATTATACAAAGTGGGATAAGCCAATCAGAGAAAGACAAATATTGCATGATCCCACTTACATGTGGAGTCTAATGAACAAAATAAACGGATGAATAAACTAGAACCAGTGGCCTGGATGCATGGCACAGATTGAGGAATCTCAGCGGGAAGGGGGAGGGAGTGGAGAATGAGAAGAGATTAACCAAAAAACTTATACCCACTTATGCATTGTCCATGGACACAGGCAATAGGGTGGTGAAGGCCTGGGGCGCAGTGGGACATCTGCAATACTCTCAACAACAGTGATGGAAAAAATAAAATAAAAATAAAATTCTCTGCTCATTGACAAAAAATAAATAAATAAAATTGGTTGTGCCCAGATTTCGAGATCCCCAAATAAACCCACCAGGGAGTCAAGCCGAGTCTGATGCAAAAGCAAAGAGCCTTTATTGGAGCTAGCTCGAGCTTAGTCTCCCACACTCACCAACAGCGGTGGATGGAGAGAGAGTGAGAGTTCTAACAGAACAAAGGTTTTATAGGGGGTCTAGGGCAGGGGAAGGTTGGACCCCTGAGTTGGCTGACCACGATTGGTCAGTTCCAGGTCAGGGTTTTTCAGCAGGGACTTTTCAGCACAAAGGACAGGAGGCTTCAGTTTACTCAAGGTTTCAGTTATTTGCCTCCTGCATTCCTACTAGCTGATAAAGGTTTAAGCAACTCTTACATTCATGCGGCTTTTCTCAGAAAGGGGTCAGGCAGGACACATAGTTACACAAGATGGAGGATACAGAACAAAGGAGCAATTAACAAAGGAACAGTCTGGAGTCCTGTCTTGCACTGCCCTTTCAAAAATAATTTTAAAAAACCCCAGATATCTCGTACCTTTCACAATGGCGCTGAAGATGGTGTTCCTGCACGAATTTTACCTGTGGAGTCAGGAGATCAAAGGCGTGAAAGTCTACATCACGGCTGCCGAGCTGGTGAGTGTCAGCACCGAGGTCAGGACCCCACGGCTTCTCTCACGTGCCCTTCCCACAGGGGGACTCCAGGCTCACTTGCTGCAGGAGGGAGGGAGGGCTTTTAGGGGTGCTCCCTCTCCATACAGATGGGGAGCCCTTGAACGTCATCCCCAGGATGGTCTCCCACACGTCTCCTGTCCTAGTTCTCCTTCTTCTCTATGCTGCAGAATATTTCATGCACAGGGAACCTGAGGCATGGGACTAAAGGGGGTGGACTCATGCAGAGGGAGCTGTGCGGTGATGAAACAGAAGGTGAGGGCAGGGAGAGCTGGCTGGGCTCAGGAGAGATGAATCTGGAAGACACCTGGGCTCAGAGAATGAAGAATCCAGTGAACAGAGAGACAAAAGTCAAGTAGGGTGTAGTTTGAAGGTTCGAGTGGGATTTATTTTTTATTTTTATTTTTAAAATATTTTTATTGATTTTTTACAGAGAGGAATGGAGAGGGATAGAGAGTTAGGAACATCGATGAGAGAGAAACATCGATCAGCTGCCTCTTGCACACCCCCTAATGGGGATGTGCCCACAACCAAGGTACATGTCCTTGACCGGAATCAAACCTGGGACCCTTGAGTCCACAGGCCGACGCTCTGTCCACTGAGCCAAACGAGTCAGGGCTCGAGTGGGATTTAGATGAGCAGAAGGGACTTCTTACTTGGTGGGGAACCCTGCCCAAACTGGGGTAGGCGGGGCAGGTGTGAGAATGAGCAGGGAAAGTGTGTGGTTTGGGGGAATCATCCTGGGGTGGCAGGAACAGAGGTGAAGCCATGTCTCCAGGGCTGTGATCGCCCCATGACTGTGAGAACCAGCACACTCTACACTTAGCGTAATACTCTCTAGGCCCATCCATGCTGTTGCAAATGGTAACAGGTTCTTGTCTTGAATCTGTCATCCGAGTTTCTGGGAGTCAGTTTTCTCATCCATGAAAGGTTTGTGCTAAAGGGTTCTCAGTCTCTATATGATCTGTTTTTACCCTAGAGTTTCATGGATGGTGAAGCTGTAAGGGACATTGCGGCATTCCTCTTCTCTGCTCCATGTTCTCCCTATCAGTGGACACCCTTTGTCCAAGTGGGAGACGGGAGGCTTACTCCTAGTTTCCGGTCCTTACCCTTCCTTTTCATCCCCTGTGTCAGTAGCCTGAATTGTGTGGATAAACCAGCAGCTGTCCAATCAGCAGCCCAAACCTCCTTCCTGCGCTAATGCATTTGCTTTCCCAGTGTGGATTGCAGGAAATCAGATTGGCTTGGCCTGCTCTCAGGTTCAGGCGGTGTGTGTGTGTGTGTGTGGGGGGGGGGAGGGTATTGGCAGAATTGCTGGTGGTATTTGGTGTGAGAAGGGGCTTTGAAGGAGGTGTGTGT
>PVJC01010731.1:0-43092 GCA_004026665.1 Murina feae | reverse complement strand
CAGGTGCTTGAATCACCTCCCAGAGAAACTCTGGGCACCCGGATCCTTGTCTCAAGATCTGTTCCTGGGGGACCTCCACGTTAGGACCATTTCCTCTCTCCGCCCGCCAATTCGCCAGCGTTTATGGAGGAGGGCTTAGCGCCAGGCCCTGCTTCCCAGTCCTTGGCAAGATGTGGTCTTGTTACTCATCACAATAGCATCCCTTTTAGAGGGAAGAAATCCAGGCTTCGAGGAGCTAAGCAGTGCGGCTGGCTGGTGTGGCTCAGTGGTGGCGCGCCGACCTCGGAACCAGGAGGTCGCAGTTCGATTCCCCGTGGGGGCACATGCCCGGGGTTGCGGGTTCGATCCCCAGCGCGGGGCGTGCAGGAGGCAGCCGGTCCAGGGTCCTCTCTCCTCATGGATGTTTATGTTTCTCTCTCCCTCTCCCTTCCTCTCGGAAATGAATGAAAAAACATCTTTTAAAAAAACCACAACAATATGTTTTATGTCCTAAATATCTAAATTACTACATGACTATAACCTTGCCCTTTCTATACCATAATGGTGGTTTACTGTCGGGGAAAAAAGAATAAAACCAAAAAAACCCCCAAAAACTGAGAAAGACAACCGGCAGGGATAAAGAGGGCTTGAAGCCATCTCTCACATCGGATCCCTCAGTCAGTTTCCGAATTTCCATCCTCTCCTACGCTTGGTGTCCAGCAGGAATAGACAACGTTGCTTCCCAACTATATTCATGAGTCTACCCTCGCCAGGTGTTTTCTATAGCTGAGAAAAAGGCATCGTTGTCTGCACCATTTTTTTTTTTTGGTCTTTTTTGCACCATTTTAAATATTTTACTTCACCGTAGTTTTGTGGCCAGCATGGTAATAACTTCCTTAGTGCATTACATATATATATATATATATATATATATATAGAGAGAGAGAGAGAGAGAGAGAGAGAGAGAGAGAGTGTGTGTGTGTGTGTGTGTGTGTGTGTGTGTCTTAATTCCTAGGGGAATCGGTGTGATATGTATCTAAAATGGCGTTGGACACACAAAGGCAGTGGGCGTGATTCCAGAGGCCTCTGGCGAGGGAAGCATCTGCGGGAAGGCATTTCTGAGGGTGGTTTCATTGATTTGCGTGGAGCTGTTATTCAGAGCAGCTCGGCTAAGCGGTGGTGGCAGCTGGCGCTCCACGAGGCTCCTCCCCACCCCGCCCCCCTCTTCCAGCTGGGCGCGGGCAGGCACAAAAGGGTCGGAGCCCGATTGGATGGGACTTCCAGGTTTTTTGTGTGTGTGTTTTGCTTGAACGCCTTCTGATGCAGCCTTGGATATCGGTGCAATTAGTGAAAATTACTGGTTGGAGAAGCATCGATTGGAGGGGACTTTACAGATCCTCTTGTTCGGTATCTTAATTGCATACACCATCATCCTGAGGTCCTGCCCATTGTTGCTGGCGCAGTTGCTGGAGTTCACAGCCAGTTACAATTTCCTACAGTAAATTAATTTGCCTGAGTTTTCTGCAACCCCCCCCCCCCCGCCCCGCGACACACACACACACATTGTGACTGCCTTGCATCGCTCTGCTGAACACAGTTGAAAAGCGAAATAGCCATTTGTGAGCTCACTCATTCAGACACTTTCCCAGGAGAGACCAGGTTGTCAGCCACGCGGACAGGTGCTGGGACACAGAGCAAGTCCGGGGCCCTCACTTCTCTCAGGGAACTTGAGGGAGGACGGAGGTGGCAACACAGCACCTGGGCCCACGGGAGGGACGTGCTGGGCGGTGGGTCGGACGCACGGCCACAGCCCTGAGTGGACGTGGCCGAAAGGCAGGAGGGTTAACTGCCTGGGAGGGGGCTCCCCAGGGTGAGTCCGGCTCCAGCGATGGGCCCGAGTGGGGAGCGGGTGCAGGCGGGGCTGGGAGGCTCACACTGCTCACTGCTGTAGTTCAAGTTCAGAAGCACTGAGGGTCTAACTGCAGGGAGTGAAGTGGATGCTCTAACGACCGTCATGGCCAACGTGGCTAATAATAATTTAACCTTCCCAATGCCCAATTCCTGGTTCTCTCAAAGTCCGCTCATCTCAGTGAGCGGTGGGATATGGGACAAATCCAACAGCTGGATTTAATTTTATTTTTTGTTAATTCTCACCCAAGGATATTTTGCCACTGATATTTAGAGAGTAGCAGGGAGGGGGAGAGACAGAGAAGAGGAACACGACAGATGTGAGGGAGACACATCCATCGGTTGCTTCCTGCATGTACCCTCCCCGCCCCCCCCACCAGGGCCGGGAGCCTGCCACCAACCCTTGATCAGAATCGAACCCGGGACCCTTCAGTCTGTGGGCCGACGCGTTATCCAATGAGCAAAACTGGCCAGGGTGGGATTCAAGTCTTAAGAAGACTCCCCCCCACTTCATCAAAAAGAACAAAATTAGCTGTAGAAGGACTGATGGCTCACACTGTCAGACGGGATCGGGGGAGTGCAAACAGAGGCAGGTCTGTGGGGTGGGCAGAAGGCGGAGGCGCGCAGTTCGTGCCTGAGCGATGACGGAGGTCATGCTATGACTCTTCCTGAGACTAACATTTACAGGGGCACATCATATGCCACCCAATGTTCGTCACGGAGCTAATTTTGCTTCAACCGTCTTTTTCTTTTTAATATATATATATTTTTTATTGATTTTAGAGAGGAAGGGAGAGGGAGGAACAGAAACATCAGCGACGAGACAGAATCACTGATTGGCTGCCTACTGGGGATCGAGCCTGCAACCGAGGTAAGGTGCCCTCAACTCTTCAGTCCCAGGGCCAACGCTCTATCCGCTGAGCTAAACCAGCCAGGACTCATAGTGTATCTGAACTTTGGGAATGTGACGTAATACAGAAAAAAAAAATTTTTTTTTCATTTTGATTCACTAGTTGTGACTCATATGGACAAGGAATCTTGAGCACTGAAACAGCTCTGTCAAAATGAAAACAACTTCACCGGCAATTTGAGGCAAAATGTTTAACCGAAAAGGGTGCACATTAGAAGGTCTCTATTAGTGAACTCTCCCGTAACCACTGAAATGCTGGCTCATTCAAAAACGTGTCCCGTTCGTTTTACAGGTGTGACTTCCTCTCCGCCCGAGTTGAGGGCATCGAGAGGGATTGCCAATCTTTTATTGTTTCCTCAAAGTCTAGCACAATTCTGGGTTAACAGTAAAAGTTCAAAGCTTGTTAGAGGAATTAATGCATGATGCAACCCCCCCCCCCAAGAAAAGCCCCCAAAAACTCAACACTGCTTTCTTATACCTGAAATTAGGAAATTATTAGAAATAACTGGGTTTCATTTTGACTAGAAGTCTAACAATTTTACTACTTTGTAGATACTATGGTGTTTTTCTGGGAAAACACACGTGAAGAACAATATGGGTGGAATTTGGGAGAAAAATTTTATTCATAAAAACTGCTATATATATTTATATGATATAGGGAGATATAGAACACTATTAGCATTGTAAGAATTCCTGACAATATTCATGCTGATTTCTACCAGCAACATTTTGAAATGTGCAAATGGATAAGGCCAAGAACACAGTGGGTTCTTGCTTCCTCTGACGCTAGCATCACTCTAGAGCACCTATTTAATATTAATGAGTTAGGGGTTAATTTCTCCAGACCCCAAGAGGCCGTTTTCGTTATTTTCAGGTAACTCTTTTGGAACTCAGGTACTTCTGCCACATTTTGATACACCAGGTTATTTACAAAATTACATTTTATCTACCCAGACAATTGTTACCGAAGAGGAAGTAAAACAGTTAAAAGTATCCTCACATGCTAGATACTGTAGTGACATGCTGCTCCAATTACCCAAAAGCCTTTAAAGATTTTCATTCTCATTTGCGTAAATGTTGATGATCTGTAAAGATAAGTCCTTAAAAGGCTGCGATGAGGGGAAACGATAAAAGAATAAGGAACAGCGTCAAAACTGGACATGATTTAATACCATCACTTATCATTAGTTGCAATTTCTATAGCTTGTTTTTTAATAACAGGTTGAGGGTGATTTTTTTGTTTTCTGTTTATTTTATTAATCCTTACCCGAGGATATATTTTTCCTCATTTATTTTTTTAAAAATATATTTTATTGATTTTTACAGAGAGGAAGGGAGAGGGATAGAGAGCCAGAAACATCGATGAGAGAGAAACATCCATCAGCCGCCTCCTGCACATCCCGCACCGAGGATGCGCCCGCAACCAAGGTACGTGCCCTTGACCGGAATCGAACCCGGGACCCTTCAGTCTGCAGGCAGATGCTCTATCCACTGAGCCACACCAGCCAGGGCTCCCCATTTATTTCTGGTTGCCTCCTGCACGTGGTGCCCCGGCCCTGACCAGACTGGGGCCAGGGAATGAGCTTGCAACGGAGGCCTGAGGCGTCCTCGATGAGGAATCGAACCCAGGGATCCTTCAATCTGCAGGTCGACGATGGCTCACTGTCCTCACAGAGCCAAACCGGCAGGGGCATAGTTGGTTAAGCGTTTTTTTTTTTTTTTTTGAAATAGTTGACTATAGTTGGGGAGCCCTGACTACATATATTTAAAAAACAAACAAACAAAAAAACATGTTCTCGGAACCACAGCTAAATACATTGTAGCCATGCCTGCGGACAGTTTGAATAAAGCAGGAATGGGAGCTCAGCGAGCGTTTTATGACTTTTATCAGCAAAGTTGCAAGCTGTTCGGACGAGGAATTGTGAGGGATTCCGTTCTAGCTTTGCTGGTGAGTGTGGCAGAGTCACACCATAAAGAATAGAAAAAAGCACTAACTAGTGCGGCTCAGTGGATAGAGCGTCCGCCTGCAGACTGAAAGGTCCCGGGTTCGATTCCCGCCAACGGCATGTACTTTGGTTGAGGGCACCGCCCCGGTGGGGGGTGTGCAGGAGGCGGCTGATCGGTGTTTCTCTCTCATGGATGTTTCTAACTCTCTATATCCCTCTCCCCTCCTCTCTGTAAAAAAATCAATAAAATATATTTAGAAACATAAAAATATATTAGTAAAATATAAAAAAAAGAAAAAAAAAGAAAGAATCCTTTTAAATAAACTGGGGAGGTTGGGCCTGGCCCGGGTGGCTCATGGGTGAACCTTGACCTATGCACCTGGGGGGTCACGGTTCCACTTCCGGTCGGGGCACTTGCCTGGGCTGCGGCCCCCACCCTCCGCCGGGAGGCAGTCCAGCCGGCCATCGAGGATTCTCTGAGCGTGGACGTTTCTATGTCTCCCTGAAATACAAAAAACAAAACAAAACAAAACATATTGTAAAAAAATTAAAAGGGTGCTTTGGGGCTAGATGTGAAGACGCCATGACTTTCAATGGGTTTCTTTGTCCAGCGGATCCAAATGTAGCCTCCCTTCCGGCGGGGGTCGGCCAGCGGGCCGCGGGCCCTCGGTGCACAGCCTCCTGAAGGTCAGGCTGCAGGAGGCCGCGCTGCGCTCCCTTTTGTCAACGATGACACCACGTGTTGGCAAGAGCCTCCGCCGATGACCTTGGCCCCCTGAACGCGGGGGCCCCGGCTCTGCGGCTGCCTCTGCCTTGTTTACCGAGGGGGCGGGGGGAAGAGGGGGTCGGAGACCTTGCGTCCCCTCCGCACCCTTGTCACCACCCTATCCGTCTCCCCAATAAGACGGGGAGCGGTTAGGCCAAGCACGGGGAGGGGCTTTACAAACATTCCCGGGGACTCCAGGGGGAGGTTTCCCCAGCGCGCCCCCTTCTCTCTGTCAGACCACGCACAGCACAAGCTCCCCAGAGGCGCTACCCGCTCCGCCCCGGCGCCAAGATGGCGACCAGCCCTGGTGGGCGACTCGGCGCGCGCCGCGGAGCCCCTTCCCCTTCCCAGCGGCCCCTGCGCCGGCGACGCCGGCCAGCGGCGAAGGGGGCGTGGCCGAGCGTGGCGTCGCCGCGTCGCCCCAGCGTCGCCGCGTCCCCGCCCGGAGCCCTCTCCTGGCCCGCGGCGCGCGCTGCCTGCCGGGATACTCGGCTGGGGCCCGTCAGCCCTCCCGGCTCCGGCCGCGGTCGCGCGATCCGCGTTGTTCCCAAGATGGTGGCGCTGGGCTCCCGGGCGACGGCGGGAGGCGGCCGGGTCTGAGCGCCCCCTCCCTTCCGCTCGCCGCCCCTCGGCGCCCCTCCTCTGGGCCGGAAGCTCGCCACGCCGCCCTCCTCGGCCTCGCGCCCCCCGCCGCCCCCGCGCGTGCGTCACCTCTGCCGACCCGGCGTGCGCTCACGGCCGCGGGCGGCGGCGCCTCCCTCGGCTCCTCCTCGGGGCCGCGCTCGTAGCAGCTCGCAGCCCAGCCGCGCCAGGCGGGCCCCGCAGCCCCCGGTGTGTGCAGGCGGCGTCGGAAGCGGGCGGCTGGCCACCAGCTCGGGCTGTCGTGCGGCCTCGGCGCCCCGCGTCCCCGGCCTCGGTCTCCGGTGAGGGAAGCGCGGGTCCCGCATGAGCGCGGGCGGCGGCGGCAGCGGCAGGGGAACGAGGCGGCGGCGGCCGGAGGCGGCGGGCGAGGGCGACCACGACCAGCGAGGCGGCCGCAGCGGCGAGAGGGCCGCAGCCCCGGCGCGAGGGCGCCCACAGGTCAGCGCGGCCGGGGCGGCCGGGTGGGCAGCTCCCCGGGGTGCCCGCCATCGCCCGGGGCGCCCTCTTCGGGGCCGCTGCGGCCGGGGCACGGACGCCCCCCGCCCTCGGGCGAGGGTTTGGGGCGCGTGGTCCGGGGGGCCGGTGCCGGCGGCAGGGCCACGGGCGTCCGCGGCTGCTGCTGCCGCAACTGTCAGCGTCGGGGCGGCGGAGGGAGGACGGGGGGCCGGAGGGGGCGCCGCAGGCCCGGGGAGGCTCGCCGCCCCCGCCCCGGGCCCCCGCGCCCAGCCAGGGGCGGGCCGGCCTCTCCGGCCAAGGGCGCCGCTCGCTCCCTCCCCTCCGCTCCCCTCCCCTCCCCTCCCCTCCCGGCGGCGTCTCCGGGGTCGGGGGGCGGGAGCGGGGGCGGCGCTCGGGGTGGGTTGGGGCTTTTTTCTTTTCTCTCTTTTTTCTTTCTTCCTTTTTTCCTTTGGGCGTGACGGGTTGAAGAAGGGAGCGCGGAGGGAGCCCTGCGCGGAAGGCAAGGGCTGTGTTTCCCGGTTATTCACGGGTTTTGGGGTGAAACGGTGGTGGTGGGGGGCGGCGGGGCTGTTGGCGTCGGGCCGGCCCGGTTCCGTGCAAACCCGCCACCTGGGCCTCTCCCCGCCCCCGCCTTCCACGGAACGAATGGGAAGGACGCGCTCCTCGCTCGCGGTCCGAGGTGCTTTTTGTTAGTTTTGTGTTTTGTTTTGTTTTTTTTGTTCTGGGAACCGAGCGGCGAGCACCTAGTCCTGCAGGTGGGTCCGAGTCCTCGCACGCGGGTGCGGCGCTGGCGAGGCTGGCCGTGCCCTCGGAGGGTCCTTGCGGCCCTGGATTTCCTTATTTTAAGGAAAATGGGGAAAAAAAAACAACCCACGTTCAGATAAAACCCACCCCCTGCGCCCTGCAGGGCCGCCGGGAGGGCAGCGGTGGCAGAGTCGGGGGCGGGTCTCGGGGAGAGCGCGCGGGGCCCTGGGCCGCGACCCCCGGCTGCCAGGCCCGGTGCAGGGCCCGCAGGTTTTTTATTTTCCTGGGGGGAAGGGGAAGGGGCTTGGGGCGGCTCGGACCGCTAGTTGTGTGAGCGCGACGGGTAGAAAGTTGGGCCCAGGACGGGGCGGGGGAGAGGGGCCGGGGGGGCCGGGGGGCAGGAGGGCTGTCTGTCCGGCACGGAGCCTGTCCAGCCTGTCGCCACGAAGCGGCCGCCGGTCCTGTTGTCACTCCGCGCCGCTGGCCACGTTTGTGATGAACCGGATGCGATTCCTCAGGGCGCGGGAGGCCCGGAGAAGCCGGGAGAACCGGGTCACCACGGGGCGGGGCAGCACGGACCCTGCGGCCCGGGAGCCGCTGGGAGCCGCTGGACGCAGGGCTGGGAGCGGGCCCAGGGGGCTGGCAGTGAGCCCAGGTCTGGGCCTGCGCACTAAGATGTGGACACACTGTGCGTTCAGCGCCCGTGCACGTGGGCTCGCCCCTGCAGGGTGCCCTCTGGCCCCCCAAGAAGACAGCTCTCGGTTGCTCTCAGCACACAGTCTGGGACGACCCACCGCCCAAGCACTCGGAGCCCATGTCCTTTTTTCTTAGACAGTAATAGTCTTTTTTTTTTTACTATATCTTTATTGACTTCAGAGAGGAAGGGAGGAGAAAGAGATGGAAACATCCATGATGAGAGGGTCATGGATCCCCGCCTCCTGCATGCCCCCTCCTGAGTATGGAACCCACAACGCGGGCCTGCGCGCTGACCTCTTGGTTCATAGGTCAACACTCAGCCACGGAGCCACAGCGACCCGGCTACAGTTGCCCATCGACTTAGGGACCAGGAGGTCCCTGGTTTGATCCCGGACAGGGCACATGCCTGGGTTGTGGGTTCGATACCCAGTAGAGGGTGTGCAGGAGGCGGGCGATCCATGACCCTCTCTCACCATTGGTGTTTCTGTTTCTCCCTTCCTCTCTGAAGTCAATAAAAAATCATATTTTGAAGAAAATGGTTGCTGGTTATGTTCTTCAGTGGCATTGCAGCTTGTCCAGATCTAGGCCTGTGTAGGTTAAAAATTAGTTTCCTCATTTCTATGATCGAGGACAAATTTTCAAAGTGATTTTTGAAGTAAAACTTTTGGGGAAAGCCTTCGATGCTCGTTTCATGATGACTCAGGACGGCAGGATTTTGGCCGATTTGGTAGCCCCTCCTCTCTGCAAATGTGAAGTTGAAATATAAAAATGAAAGACATTAGATGCACTGGGAACAGCTTGGGAATTAGATCTTGTTTTTAATTCTGCCCTGACTGGGGGAGTTTGGCCCTTGACAGGTTGCTTCATGTTGGTGAGCTGCAGGTTTTTCGTCTGTGAAAGGGGATTGTGAAACGAATTCAGAGCCGCTGTGAGGAGTCAAGTTCGGAGGACGTGGGATGCAGACACACGTAATAAATACGATGGCCCTGTGCAGCCTTCCGACCGGCTTTCCTGACTCGGTGTCAGACTCGGCACCTTCAGTGCAGCGTCGGGGCTTCTCACATGTTCCCCCTGTGCTCCCAGGAGGGCGTGCAGCCAGCACACCTGTCAGTGTCACACATTCCTTAGGTCCCCTCGGAGGTCTCTGAGCCCCTTGAGCCGCGCTCGAGGGGAAGGGGCTGCAAGACAAGTGCCATGGCCCTGTGCTTGGGCAGCTTCTGGTCTAGGATTTGCCTCACACACTGCTTTTCTGTGAAGCCCCATCCATCACATAAGGAGCCTCGTACTCCCGTGCCCTCCCCAGTCTGTGGGCCCCAAGCCTCCCACCTCGCCATCCCACAGAATTGCTTTTACCCCTTTCCTTGTACAGCTGACACGCCCGGGACTCATGGCCTCACATCTTGGCCACAGTTCTGCCAGCAGTGTCTGGCACGCTGTGTGTGTGTGTGTTTAAAAATTTAAAAAACTGAACAGCTGCCTGTACATACTCTAGTATTTTCTGAGGTGTGATTATCGTTCTGTCTTCTGATTATAGATTTGTCCAAGTTTTAAACCTGAGTCTCTGGACTCAGGCCTCGTGTGCAGCTGCCTGGAGGAGGAGGAGCAGGGGGCCGCCCCATGGCTGGAGAGGTGTGTTTCCTGTGCTGCTCGTAGGAGGCGGCCTTCACAGGGTGCCATCAGGGACCCTTTCTGACATGACACTTAGTGCAGGAAATAGGGCTTTCTTTTCTGATCAAGGAAATGAGGTAGAATCACAGTAAATAGCAGAGGTGTTCGTCTAGAAACTTACACCCCATGTCCGAAGCGTGAGATGTTTGAAATACTCGCAGGTGCCGTGTGAGTGATTTTCAAACGCAATTGCTTATGAATAAATACGCAAGTTTCTTTGCGAGCTTTCCTTCCCACTTAATGTCAGCAATGTCCCCTGTAGTGCTTCGTCTCAGTTGCCTTTAACAAGTAAATACCATTGTGGATGACAAGTCAAGGAGATTATTAAGGCCTCTCGGAGAATGAAATAAAGCCAGTGCTTTTTCTTTTAAATACTGCTATTTGCAGGCAGCTGACAGTTGTCACTGTTGGATCCTGAGCCTGGTGACTGAACTGGGAAGATTATATGTAAGATTTTAAGTGCCTCAGAGCCTCAACAGGTTCAGTGAACAAAAGCCCCAGCCGCTAATGTGGAGGTGTTGGCAGAGCCCGCCGTCCCCCCTTCCCCAGCCTCCCGCCGCGACGAGCAGGTCCTTTTGCTTTCCCAGCCTTTGTTCTGTTCCTTCTGTCTTCCAAGGTGTTGCTCTGTCTGTTTCCGAGGGTTATGCTTTTCCAATGCGATCCTTCTCCGAAAGACGGATTAAAACGGACTTAGTGACTTGTCCAAGGAAACAAGTTGGTTGGTGGGAGACAGGTGATCGGAGCCGTGGTGTATTTTCATGCTTTCTCCATGGACATTTTTAACCTTTACAAAGACAAGTGTTTGGGGAAATATTTAGTGTGAATTTTTTAAATTTTTTATTTATTCACGAGAGAGAGAGAGAGAGGGAGAGAGAGGGAGAGAGGAATTGGTTTGCTGTTCCACTTATTTATGCATCATTGGTTGATTCTTGTATGTATGTGCCCTGACCTGCAACCTAGATGTTTCTGGAAGATGTGTTGCTCAAACCAACTGAGCTACCTGGCCAGGGCAAATTTATTTTAAATTTGGTAACTACATTTGAAATAAACAATGGGTCTTAATAGTTGGTGATGCATTATTCAGTGTTACCAACCCAGAGTCAGATCCCCTCTGGGATTTGCTTTACACTTGACCTCCCCTGGTAATTTGGTAAATGGCACGTGGATCATAAGGCAAAAGGCTTTGGAGATGTGGAACTACGAGGTGAGGCTATTTCAGAAGTGCACTCGGAGGAAACTTGCTGGAATCTCACACAAGACGTCGTGTGTGGACCACGGAAGAGGATCATATGTGAGACTGTTGATGACAGGCAGTACCTGTGCGCAAATAGAAGCATGGAGGGTGGTGTGCGCCCTGAGTGACAAGCAGCACAAAATCTCCCGTCGGTGAAACGTGTGGCTGGCCAGTGGGGGGATCCAATGTGGTGGGCGATTCCTAACACCTCACGGGGTTCCAGAAGTTGCTTTTCTGTGCCTTCCAGATCCATCAAGGTTAGTCACGCACAGATAGATCAATCCCTTTATGGTACAGAAACAGCATGAGTTTTTGACCTATGTCTGCGGCTTGCAGGCTTCTAGCTCTCCTTTGGTTCCTAATGTGTGCCCATTGTCTATGCTTTCAGAAATTCACCCTTTTCTCATCGGAGGCAGGGGTGCACTCCAAGCCTCTGATGGGTCCTGCTCGGAGCCTGCAGTCTTAGAATTGCCCTCGGGGGCTGTGGCCACCATCCTGACTCATAGGCTTTTATGTATATTTAAAAAAATATTTTTATTGACTTCAGAGAGGAAGGGAAAGAGAGAGAGAGAGAAATATCAATGAGAGAATTATTGATTGGCTGCCTCCTGCACAACTGGGGAATCGAGCGTGCAACCCTGGACCCTTCAGTCTGCAGACTGACGCTCTATCCACTGAGCAACCCGGCTAGGACTGTTTATATTCTTTGTGATGCAGAATACGTTCTGAATTTCCCTCATATTAAATATATAGACAGGATAACAGCCATGTCCGTACCCTTAGGCATGGACAGGTTGTGTCACTTGCTGGACTCTCGCTCCTTCTGACAGCGGCGTCGTTTTCCTCTGGGCCATGGCTCTGGCACTGCAGGGACCACTCCAGGCCTGTGTCCCAGAGGCAGAGCGCCCTTGCCCCTTCGGAGGGAAGCATGGGATGCCCAGTGTTGACCTTTCAGCTGAGGGTCATGGGGGTGGGGTGGGCCATGTCCAGCTTATTCCTCACACCTTTTCCTGGGAATTTTGTTTCTCATGCCTCTGCGTTTGAGTATGTGTCGGTATTGATAACCTTACAGTGTGCCATAAATACGGATGTTAAATATTTACCTCTGGGACCTATTTAAGCTTTTTTTTCTTCCCTTTTTTAATTTTTATTTTTTATTACTTTAAGTATTACAAAGAGGGTTAAATAAGTTTCCATTTTCCCCCCTTAATCTTCCCATGTCCTCCCCTACCCCTGAGTGTCTTGTGTCCATTGATTATGCTTATATGCATGCATATAAGTCCTTCAGTTGATCGATTAACTCCCCCGCAACCCTCCCAACCCTTCCAGCTATAGTTTGACAGTCAATTTAATGCTGTTCTGCCTCTGTATCTGTTTATGTTCATCAATTTATAATGGTCTTTATTATCCATAAATAAGTGAGGTCATGTGGTATTTTTCTTTCATTGACTGGCTTATTTCACTTCGCATAATGCTCTCCAGGTCCATCCATGCTGTTGCAAATGGTAACAGTTCCTTCCTTTTTACAGCAGCATAGTATTCCATTGTGTAGATGTACCACAGTTTTCTAATCCATTCATCTGCTGATGGGCACTTAGGCTGTTTCCAAATCTTAGCTATGGTAAATTGTGCTGCTATGAATATAAGGGTGCATATATCCTTTCTGATTGGTGTTTCTGGGTTCTTGGGATATATTCCCAGAAGTGGGATCGCAGGGTCAAATGAGAGTTCCATTTTTAATTTTTTGAGGAAACTCCATACTATTTAAGCTTTTTATTTAGGGAATTTAAAACATACTCATCTTTTGGGCACCTGTGGTATGTGATGTGTCCTAACTGATGAATCCTGTTTCACCAGAGATGAATTTCTTTCATAGTTTTCTGAAGTGAGCTGATAACCTGTCACGTTCCATGTTGGTACTAGAAACTATACTGTTCAAGATAATACAAGTTTAGATCTAAGACATGAGAAGTTTTCCTAATTGCTTAAGCTGCTTTGTTCATATCTAAATTTCTTGCACGTTTTGTTATGTCGGTAACACATTTCTACAGATTGAATGTTTAAGTCCTTCAAAAAACGTGGATTCTGAAACACCCTCAATGTGAGGGTATGAGGGGGTGATGAGGCCAGGAGGTGGAGCCTCGTGAATGGATGCCATGAACCCTCAGGAATTCATGCCCTTACCCTCCCCTCCTGCCACTGAGGGCCTAGCCCGAGGCAGCTGTCCATGAACGCGGAAGCTGCCCGCACCAGACACCGCTGCTGGCGCCTGCATCTCGGACGCCAGCCTCCAGAACTGTAGGAAGGTTTCTGTTGTTGATAAGCCACAGTCGGTGGCATTTCGTCATAGCAGCCTGGACGGACTGGGACACACACGTGTAAACACCAGAGGGGAAAAGAGAAAATCAAGTGGGTAACTAGATTTCAGCATTGCAAATCAGGTCATTATATATTTCTTTACATTTAATTATTGCCCAGTGTACTCTGTTTCAAATTACCTTTAGAATGAAAAAGTAAAATCTGGTCTCCTTCCCCCTGAACATTTCCATCTTTTGGGCTAGATGAAAGGCAGGGAGGGCAAACTTACAAGTAGATGGTCCTCAACTAGAGAATAGAGGGGTCACTTATCTCGGCCGTTCTAAGATAACAGTTGTTAAAATTAGGGCTAGAAAAACGCAAAGCTGGCAACTGTGTAAAGACAGATACTTGGAGCTATTTTCCTTTTTATTGGGGGAGGGGGGGGTTTCAAAAAATCATGACAGCCCTAACCGGTTTGGCTTAGTGGATAGAGCATCGGCCTGTGGACTGAGGGGTCCCAGGTTCGATTCCGATCAAGGGCATGTACCTTGATTGTGGGTACATCCCCAGTGGGAGGTGTGCAGGAGGCAGCTGATAGATGTTTCTCTCTCATGGATGTTTCTGACTCTCCCTCTCCCTTCCTCTCTGTAAAGAAAAAAAAAAATCAAAATATATTAAAAAAATCATGACGTACATTTGCTATAGTTTCCAACTTTATTGAGATACGATTCACATACCATGACATTCACCCTTGTAAAGTGTACCATTTTATGGGTTTTAGTAGGTTTACTTCTACAGCCATCACTGTTATCTAATTTTAGGATATTTTCATCCCCAACAGAAACCCTTGTATAAACTCTTGTAGTCATTCCCATTTTCCCATCTATAGCGCCTGGCAGCACTAATCTGCTTTCTTTCTCTATGGATTTAGAGAATGCCTGTTCTAGACATTTTGTATAAATGGAGCCATAAAAGTTGTGTTCTTTTGTGTATGGTTCTTAGTTTACTTAGCGTAGTATTTCTTCCAGGTTCACCCAGTTATAGCAGTTAACGTCACTTCATTCCTTTTTGTGGCTGAATGTTACCTTGTATGAGTATACACAACTGGTTATTAATTAAAAAAAATACTTTATTGATTGTTTACAGATAGGAAGGGAGAGGGATAGAGGGTTAGAAACATCGATGAGAGAAGCATCAATTAGCTGCCTCCTGCACACCCCCACTGGGTATGTGCCTGCAACCAAGGTACATGCCTTTGACCGGAATTGAACCCGGGACCCTTCAGTCCGCAAACTGACGCTCTATCCACTGAGCAACACCAGCTGGAGCTGGTTATTAATTTTGTTATTCCAAAGTTGGCTGCACTATTTTACAGTTGTGTCAGCAATGTATTAGGGTTCTTTCTGACTTCTCTACTTCCCTGCCAAAACTTATCTGTCCCTTTTATTTTTAAGATATATTTTTACTGAATTTGTTGGTTAATAAGATTATATAGGTTTCAAGTGTACAATACACAGTCGTCATCTGTGTATTGTATTGTGTATTCACCCTCTGAAGTCAACTTTCCTTCCATCACCATTGATCTTCCCTTTATCTTCTACCTGCCCTGACCCCTCCCTTTTATTTCAACCATTTGTGTGGGTGTGGAAGTATCGGTAGTTTATATGCGTTTGCTTAATGACTGATGGTGATGCCATTTCACGTGCTGATTGGCCATCTTTGCAGAACATCTATTCAAAATCTTTTGCTATTATTAAATTGTTTTTTTTTTTCCAAATCTTGGGTTTAAGTGTTGTTTACTAGTCCATGTTATACATATAAGTCCCTTGTTAAATAATATGATTTCCAAATATCTCCTCCCATTTTGTAGGTGGTCTTTTCACTTGCATGAATTGTGTGCTTTGAAGTACACAAGTTTTAAATATTGTGCTGTAATGGGAGGTAGAGCGCCAGCTTTATTCTCTACTTAGGGAGATCCACTTGTCCAGCACCAGGGGTTGCGAGGCTGTGCTTTCCCATGGCGTTGTCGTGGCACCCTTGTCAGAACTGTCTCGAGTACTATGCAGTAAGTTTTGAAATTGGTAAAGGTGAATGAATGTTCCTATTTTTAAGACTATTTTAGCTCTCTAGAGTTTTTTGAATTTCTGGGTGAATTTTAAGGTTAGCTTGTTTCTCTGCATAAAGGGCAGCTGGGATTTTGATAAGGTGTCATGTTGAATTGGTAGATTTAAGGAGTACTGCTACTTCAATTTTATGTCTTGATCCATGAGCATGGGATTTCTTTCCATTTATTTTTTAAAAAATTTGTTTTTTAATGTACATTTCTCAACACTTTTGTTCAATATAAATATAAGTATTTTATTTTTAAAGTTATTGCTATTGGAACTGTTTACTTAATTCCATTTTCAGATTGTTCATTGCTTGTGTATACGTTTCTGTACTGAACTTGTGTCAGTTTGCAGAATCCTCCTGTGTT
This sequence comes from Murina feae, assembly GCA_004026665.1. Classification (NCBI taxonomy): domain Eukaryota; kingdom Metazoa; phylum Chordata; class Mammalia; order Chiroptera; family Vespertilionidae; genus Murina; species Murina feae. The sequence goes on along the minus strand of PVJC01010731.1, from coordinate 27,369 downwards.
CTGTGTGTGCGTCTTTCTGTTGTGTGGCTGCGTGCCTTGCTGGAGCAGATGCATATATCGCGCACTTGCAGTGTTATAGGTGGCTTTCTAGATGCTAGTGCACAAAACCCACCCAGACTCCTGTTTTCATGGACTTATACTTGGTAGGGAAAGAGATATTATATTATAAACAAGTTGTGTAAAATATATTGTACATTGCATAGTGTTTCTAAGGAGAGAAATAAGGAGATAGGATCTAAAGTGTTTATGGATGAGGGGATGCGTGCAAGTTTTAGGGTGGCCAGAGAAAAGCTCACTGAGGTGGTGACTAGAGGGAAGCACTGAAGGAGATGAGGGGGCCAGCGAGCGGGAGCCTTTCAGGCAGAGGTGAAGGGACTCGGAGACCTTGGGCCTGCGGGTGTCGGGGAGTGAGGGCAGCGAGGTGGCCGGTGTGGCTTTAGGAAAGGAAATGGCAGGAAGTGGAGTCAACGAATGTAGGGTTCAGATCATTTGCTCATAATGAGTCTGATTTTTATCTTTGAGCCACATAGGGGGCCATTGAAGGTTCTTGAACAGAGGAGTAAAAAGGTGTGACTGAGATCACTTGCCTGGCAGGTTAACTCAACATCATGTGGATGGATAGTCAGATTGCGTGGCCATCTTAGAAAACAGCTGCACATGAACCATCCATGAGTCTGACCAGGGCATACACCTTTGCAGCACAAATCCTACCAAGTTACAGACTCTTCCCTTCCTAGTCAGTTCCTGCCCCCCCCCCCCCCCCTGCTCTTTTACCATAGCTGGGGTTAGCTTGCTCTAGAATTGTCATAGAAATTGTGTTGAAGCACTTAGTGGTATCAGGTTTCTTTTATGGGGCGTAATGTTTTTGAGGTTCATCCATGTTAATGCATGTGTCAGTAGTGAGTGACTTCCTTCTGTGAAGGGACACTGGGGCGGTTGCAGTGCTTGGCATTAGGAGTACAGTGGCAGCGAACAGTGTGTGAAAGTTGGTTGCGTGTTTGGGGATGCGGTCGTTCGGTTATAGGATCGTTCTGATACTTTTGCAGGTGGTTTCCCCAAATCTGCTCTTGTTTTCACACTCCTACCAGCAGTGCTCAGCTGCCCTGCATCCTGGTCAGCATGGGGGCTGTCATGCGTTTTAAAGTAGCCTGGTGGTCGTTGTAGATCTTAGTTTGAGGCGTATTTTCACTTGACAGGTAATTCTAGGTTTACTGGTTTTTCTTTGAGCATTTGTTTTTGAAGAAAAGTCCTTTTTTTCTTTTCCTTTAGTAAAAGTCTTTTTTCCCCTCTGGCCTTTTAAAAAAGATTTTCATCTCTGGTTTTGTAATTACCCTGATAAGGATTTGTTGAGTTCTTTCCTTTTTTTAAATCTGTGAGTTTGTTTTCTCAAATTTGGAAACGCATCAACCATTATTTCTTCACTTCCCTCACTCCTATGCTGTCTCTTCACGGAGCAACATACACGTATGTTGGACCATTTGGTGCTGTCCTTGGGCTGTTGACAGGTTATGTTTGATCTTTTTCTCTCTGTGCTGCATTTTGCTTTGTCTTCTACTTCACTGTTCTTTTTTCCCCCTATAGTGTCAGTACTTTCAGATATTTTATTTTGTATTTCTTTTGATTCATTTTTCCATTTGATTTGTTTTAAGGTTTCCTTTATTCATGTGATGTTCCTTTGAATCCTTGAGCGTATTTATAGTGGTTACTTGAAAGTCCTTGTCTACTGATTCCATCTTTCATTTCAGGATTTTTTAATGATTGTTTTTTTCTGATGGTTATGGGCCAAAATTTCTTATTTGCATTTTTAGTAATTTCTTACTGGATGCTGTACACTGTTATAGTCTGTTGTCTAGTGACTGGATTTTGTTTTGTTCTGGTCAGCTTGATCCTTGCAAGGCTGTATTAGGGTGTGTCTGCAGAAGGCTTTAGCTTGAGGTCACTAACTACTACAGAGGCAAAGGCGGGCCCTTGTTCCTGCTCTACTGAATGCCCCAGGGTTGGGTTAGTGTCTTCACTTTGGTGGGAGGGACTTGTGGGTCTCTCTGGGCATTGGAGGCCTGTCCTCACACTCTCAGCCCTGGTGGAGGAGGTAGGAGGAGAGGACCAGCGCCCAGCTCTGGGTGCCAATAGGAGCCATTGGGTCTGCCAGCTGAGAGCCGCGGGCCTCACCTCCTTCCTACAGCAGCCCGGGCCCTGTGGCTTGATGTGTGTGTGCTTGTGTATGCTCATCAACATTATAAACGATGAATTTCCTTTTGTAGTGAATGGTAGAAAAAATGTTCTTTGAAAGTTTATCCAGTTGTCTATGTAAAAAAAACTGAGTGAGGTGTTTTATATTTTAGGTTAAAACGCTGTAAGATCCTGATTTTAGAATCCACCAGCTCCTCAGAAGTTTGGCGAAATATGGTATGTTTCTATTTTATTTTTTTGGAATTCAAAATTGCACGTGTATCTTAATGTCGTGGTTAGAGTAATGACAAGTGTGTTCAGCAGATGTGGGTGCCTGTCAGTTTTAGAGCATCGTGCTAGGCGCTACCCCACAGTGCCACAGGTATGCCCTACGAGGGGCCCACACGGGCTCCGGAAGGATTTAGAAGAGGCCAGTGCGCTGTGAGGAGTAAGCAGTGTGCCCAGGAAGACGAGGGGCCAGCTTTGGCCGTCAGGCTGTGAGTTGAAAACGGCTTCCATTTGTTGAGCTCTGCCTGTGTGCCGGGCACTGTTCTGAACGCCCTACGCTAGTTCGTTCATCCTCATGAAGTGTCTGGCATAGGGACTAGCTATCTCCGTTCTGCTGACCAAGAAACAGGCTCAGAGAGATTAAGTCACTTGCCCAAGACTTCCCAGCCCGTAGGTGAGCAAAGGAGGGGACTGCAGGCTGGCCCTGCAGCCTGTGTCTATCGAGCACGGGCTCTCGGGAGGAGGGGCCCGACGGGAGGACCTTTAGTGAACTCGTGCGCCTCCATTAATTCACTAAAGGCTTTCTCATTGAGAAATGCTTTCTCATTGTTACGGTGACAGGTGGGAAAGTTAGAGTTGCTTGAACCTTCTGAATCCAAAGGGGCTATCCGTCTATGAGAGCCCAAGAGGGAACATGGTTCATTTGAGGGGGACCCCCTGCCTCTGCCCCCTAGGGCCTTGGGAACGTCCAGGTTCCCAGTAGGAGACAGTGGCTGTGACAGGAAAGTCTGGGAAAGCGTGTGACTTCCAGGGATTCTGGGTCCCACCCCTGAGGCCTGCCCTACTCTCGTCTCAATGTGAAGCCACGCTATAGGCCGCGAGGTGTGGGCTCTGCATGCCCTGGGCTTTCGGCATCTGGTCTTCTTCTGAGTCCTTGCTGGGCTGGGTCCTTGCTGAGACCCCCTCCGACCTGCATGCTGAGGTGTGAACTGCCAAGGGTCCTTTTTCTCCCTCCTAATGTCCCATCTTTCCTGAGTTGGCTTCTCAGATTTAGGAAGTCGTCAGGGGAAGAACTGGTTACACGACATGAGCCGCCCTTGGTCCTGGACCTCAGCCGAACGTCTGTCCGAGGTGCTCAGCTGAGGCCAAGAAAGGGCCCCACAGACTCTGGGCTGGGAGGGCAGCTTTCACGCTTGCCGTTCCTTCCTGACACCGAGGAGCAGGGGACTCCTCGCGGGGAGAGAGCTGGGCACGTGGCACGTTCGGTTATTTGAGTGGAAGAAGCCGGGCCCGGCTTGGTGACTTCCATTAAGCATCTGGCTCCCGGGACAGCCTCCTGACTGTTCGTCCCGTTTCAGTATTCCCTAGGGTGGGTCCCAGTCCGTACTGTAAATCTGGACTCATTTGCCTGTGTTTCAGTGGCGACACTTGGTGTAGGAAAACGAGACAAGCCAGACCGTTCTAACCCTGGTGGGACGCCAGCAGGCCTGGCTTTCGTCCCAGCTTCACCACTAACCCGAAGTCTTGGGCAAGTCCGTTACTCGCTCTGAGGCTGCTCGCTTATTAAATTCTCACCGTCATGTTGGCCGTTAGGTGAGAGCCTAAGCACGTTGTCAGGAGACTCAGACAGGATGCTGTTGACCGTGTTGTAGACGGAGACTCCATAAAAGTGCAAGGAAATGGCTGCCGCCTTTCTCCCGTGAGGAGGCCACTTAAGACAAGGACATTCTAGAAGATAGTCCTCACACAGCTTCTGTAATTACTCTGATGAATGTTGCATTGACACCTAATTGGAAGCTTTGAAGATGATGTGTGAACAGTGAATTGGGTGTGTGTGTTAAAGTGTTCTAACTAAAGATTTGTTTAATTTATTAGAGTTATTAAATCTACGCTCAGACCAAGTTAGCAGCTAGACTGGTGTGACAACCTGTTTTTAATCAGTGACTCAAAGCTGTGATCCCCTGATGTCAACGAATGGCCACAGCTTGTAAAAGGTAATTTTTGAATGTTGCTTTACAGCCTTTAAAAGGCTGTCGTTGTAGAGTGAAATACGGGCTGTAAATGAATGGAGAAAATGTATAGTTGGTGGGCATATACTGCTAAGAACAGTGGACCACAAATTCGATTTGCTTTTCCATTTAATCTCCTTTCTAGAATATTTCATGCTTTTTTTCTCACCCAGACTTGTCTGTATGAGTAAACAGGAAAATGCTTCTCAAAAATGTTAATAAACATTTTATTTGAACATTATAAAAACTATGAGAACGTTATTAACATGCATTTTAAAGTGTGCCTTATACGAGAATTTTAAGTGAACGTTTCCAGAAGTTTTAACAACTGTAATGAAACGAGTATACTTTTCTCTCCTAGAGAGTTTCAGTGGAGGTAGCAGCGTGTCTTGCAGGCTGGAGAAGCTGCACGCAGTAGGGTTGCAAGTGAGCCTCCATGGGGGTTTTCTGTGTTCAGATTAGTGGGTGGGTGGGGATTCATTCTCTGCCGTCCCAATCCAGACCTAAAATGGAGACTCTTCCAAGCTTTATTTCTTTATTTTCTTATGTTCCCTGCTTACTGTTTCAGTTTTAAAGTTTTGTTTCTGCTGTTATTCTAACAAACTGCAAAGTTAGCCTGAGTCCGTAGTTTTTGTTTTTCCTTTGATGATCTCTCCTGAATGTGGTGAAATCACAGGCATGTGTTGGGTTCTGACTTTCAGAAACCTGGCAGCAAAGAGTAAAGCCTGTGAGATGCTAGATCCTTCATAGTTGGAGAGTTTGGAACCCTTACTTTGGGATATTTTTTGGTAAATTATTTAGAATACTGGAGAAATGTGCTATCAGCAGGGACTAGAAATTTCATCAGATACGATCTGTTACTTATTCTCTGCTAGAAAGTATTTTTTTGCTAGTTCTGTGTATATTCACTTTTCTCTTGATTAAAGAACAGTTTCCATATTGAGTGAAAACAGCTTGTGTTAACATGTGTAAGAGACCAGGATAGATCTGCTTTAGGGTCATAGTCTTTCAGTCTTGCTTAAGATTTTACTTCCCTTTTAGACTGATTGGTTTCAATTTCTTGGTTTGACTATAATGGTTTTGAGTAGCTTGCTTTAACCTGTTAATATTACATGGTAATGTAGTACATTTGCAGTAGTTGGGAGATGTTTCGATGCTATGATATTTATACTCTCGTGTTTAGGGATCAGAAAATGGAATGTGGTTACATGTGACAATGTCTCTAACCTCTGTCCCTTGCAGACTCTCCACCTGGCGGCAGTCACACTGTGCTTCTAGGACTCGGACTTGCCTTCTCGCTTGTGTCTTCCCCTTTTGCTGTCGTATTTTAATTTTCCCGTCACTGCCCTCATTCCCCCTCCTCTTTCCCTGTTCCTTTGAAAGTGTTGCCACCTGCTTGTGTGAAAGCTTCTAATCTGCCTCTCTTCCCTCAGTGCCAGCAGGTTTGTTTTTGTTTTGCAAGCCTGCTCTGCCTCCTTGCAGTATGACACCTGATGCTGGCGGGTCGCACTTTCAAACATGAGTCAGCTGGCACATGGGGTTACCATCAGTTTTTAGCTCTTCTGTCTGAGAGATACCAGTTTGGAAGCAATCTTGGGGCACTTACCCACAAGGCTGGTGGAGACCAGGTGTGTCACCAAGGTGATTTGCTTGCTCCCCGGGGGAAAGGGCGGAGTGAGATTTTTGCATTTGTGTCACTGCCAAGTCACTGCCACCTCCAGCATGTCCCGATTTTTAGTTCTGATATAATTTTGTGCGAAATTGAAAATTGTAAAATACACTGCAGAGAAAATCTAAAGCAAATACTTGAGCTGCTGGAGTCTCTTTTCCCCCCAATTTTCCCCCCCAGACTCTGACCTGTAGAGGGGTAATTTTGAAAGTCTGATAAAGAAATGAGTTTTTAAAGATAAGAAATGTGCACAACACTTATTCTTTTGTCAGTAGCTCTGATTTTAAGATTCCTTTGTTGAAGTTGTTCAAAATTTGAAGTCTCCAGTCAGTGATAAATTCAGAAATCAAGTTCTTGTAATGTCATTGTGAACATTTAGCTTTTGAACTCTAAAGCAGGTTTTCTTTATTTTGAGAATTTGAAAGCGTTAGAAACCAGTGTTCTGTGGCCCCACCTTTGTGGAGACTGACTGATGCTGTTACAACAGTGAGCGGGTGGCAGGGGTCAATGCCCCAAGCTTAGTGTCTTACAGTTCTGAATTTCCACATGAGATAGCCACAGTACATTAAAAATAATAGAAAATAACTGCAGCTATTTATAGTGGATGTTAATTCACGGGTAGTTACCACAGCAGAGCTCCATGCCCAGGGGGCGCCCACCCTGCCAGGGAACAAGGCAGTCATGGTCAGATGATACACCCAGCCCGGCTGTCCCGAAATTCACGCAGACTGTTAGGTTTAAACCTGACTTACCTAGAGCAGAGGTGGGCAGACACTTTCTTAAAAGGACCAGATAATGACGATTTTGGGCTGCGGGCCCTCTGTGTCTGCTAGTTCCCCAGCTCTGCTCCTGAGAGCGCAGCCCGGCAGCACAGCTGGGCAAAAGGCCCTGCCCTGCCCCCCAGGCAGCAGTTGGCTGGCCCTGAGCTGACGAGTGGGGCTGTGAACACCTTTGATGATGTGGGTAACCATCGTGGAGTAGAAAGTTTCATAGTATATGTTTTCACACAAAGCATTTGACTGGGTAAATAATTAGTGACATTATACTGGTTTATATGTTGGCATCTAAATGTAGTGTTTGCACAGTTTCCTTTCCTTAATAAAAAAATTCACTGAGTTTTTATTAGTCAGGCCTAAATAAATGTGTTGTATGGCAATCTGACCTGACCACTTTTTTCTCATGTCAAAATCTTGAATTACTTTTGAAACTGTTAACGATTAAGTGTTGTCTTCAAAGTTGTCTCCCCAAATAACACCTGCCCCTTTTTGGAGTGTGGAGCATTTTGCTGAGCTTTCCCCACTTGTGTTCACAGATCGCCAGGAGAACCGCAGTCTGACGACACTGAAGCCAGCCGAATGTAAGTGGGGGTGGGGCCGCGCCTCTCGAGCTCTGGGTCGCTTTCAGGGGCCTCGTATTCGAAAGTAACCTTCCGTTCAGAGAGAGCAGTGCTTTAAAATTTAAGTTGGGAGATAGAAACATATCCACTTTTTTTCCTCCCAAATACATATCTCTAAGCCTTGGTGCTGTGTCGCTAGAGTTCTCAGTGGACAGCTGCACACTCCTGGATTCTTAGGTCTTTCTGCTCCCCCAGTAGCTGTGGGGAAATGAGAGCGACGTGGCGAGAGCTCAGTGTGGCAGACCCAGCCTTACGCGGAACTGTCGCGGGTGTCTAGGGATTCTTTCTGCGAGGCCTGACACTGTGCTGGGTGCGGTTGCTCACGCTTCCGACATCTCTTATTAGGGATGGGTGGTGGTGTTGTGTTTGCAAAGGCAAAATCCTAGAAGGAGCAGAGACACCCCGGCTTTGAGAAACCAGTGAGCAATGCTGTGGTAGGCTCTACAGGCCAACCGCAGCCTGTCTCGGCCTCATCTCCGGCGTCTCGATTCCTCACAGCTTCACCTGACTTCGTCTTCAATTAAAGTCACTGCTCACATCGTCACATCCTCTTTTTGAACTTTGCCATTTTATCTTCTTTCATTCTTTACTTTATCCACCATTAGTTTTGTGTTGCATGTCAGTTACTGTTTCTTCCCTGTCGTTTTTAATTCTGATTTGCATCTTGTTTGCTCGTTACTCACTGACACATCTTCGCGCTCTGACAGCTGATGCTTTTACGGCTCATCTCCTCGTTCCTGTGCTCATCGCTTATTTTCCAACCGCCTATTAGAGTCAATTTAAGATCGTCTTTGACTGCCACCTCCTCTGTTGTTGGCAGCCACTTCTGTGGTTCTAGCCCCAGTGGTTGGCCCTTGATGGGGGCCATGAAGCACACTTCCCTGGTGTTTGCCACCCTGACGGCTGAAGCATAGTTATGGTCAGCATAGAACTCTTGCATTTTCATCACGATTGTGATGTTTTTTTTTTTTTTTTTTTTATTGTTGTTGAGTACTGGGACTCCTAGCTTCTTTCCTTCCTCCTCTCCTCTCCTCTCCTCCTCCCTGTCCTTTTGTCTCTAATTATATTTGGGGAAAGGCGTCCATGTTGCTGCACTGACTTGCTGGGGGGAAGAGAGTGTGGAGCCGTGCGATTGGATGGCAGTGTCACTGAGGGCAGCGAGCAGGGCGCTAAATAAAGACTTGAGACGTGTGTCCGTGAAGCGCCAGGTGGGGTTTATTTTAGGCTCCGCAGCCGTGCAGTGTCTGCTGTGGCAGCGCGGACACAGCCGGGGACAGTCGGGACGCGCTTAGATCTGAAACATGGCTTTCATACCATTGCCCTGGTCACAGAATGTCCCTTTTCCTGACTTTTCCCACCATTTAGGATTGTAAAAACCATTCTTGGCTTGCAGGCTGTAAGGGCAGGTGGCGGAGCTAGACGGCCCGAGCTGTGATTTGACGGCTCCCACTGTAGAGGAATTCACCTTGCACACGTACACATCCCACTTACAGGGCTTCTGTATGCTCTGCATTTGATAGGGATACAGACTTGCACACAGGGAATTCAGGTGGCACCGCAGTGAGGAAGACGGGAGGACGCTTACTCTGCCCGATCCCATTGATGACCAGGTGGCTTGGCGGGGCTCCCGTCCCGTCCGATCGGAGCTGCAGGTCCAGCTCCTTAGGCAGTTCCTTTTCGGTGTTAAATCTCCCCTCAGGTATTAAAAAGCCCAGATTTTGGAGTCAGGCCTGGGTTCAAATCTCTGATTAGACGTGAGGCTTGTAATACCACTGCTGTGCGCATCTGCGGAATGAGGGGTGACGTGCCAGTTCACGCACTTTGGAGGGTGGTGATGTCTCTGATAAGGAGAGTGGCTCACTCCTGCCCGTGCTCACTGTGCAGGCAGTGTCCACCACACGCCTCCCTCACTCCTCTCGGCCACGCAGTTCTCAGAGGTGCACGTTCTAGAGGGGGGACTAGGACACAGGGCGGGTAAGGGACCCACACAAGGAGCAGAGCCAGCAGGTCCCCGGACAGCCGGTTCCGGGGTGAGTCACTGCCCGGGCTGCTGCCTTCTCGTTAGCCATGTGTGAGGAATGCTGCTCTCGCCACATGCTTCCGTTCCGTTGTGGTTTGCACTGATTCCGCTGTGCGAGTGCTGAGTGTGTAAGGATCACCTGTTGACAGGCATGTCGACATTTCTCAGGTTTCACAGACACCACATTTCCCAAAAATTGTCCAATTGTTTCCCTCAAGTGGGACCTTTCCCTCTCACGGCTCATGGTCTGGCTATTTTGAAGGCTTTCCATAGCGGATCCTAGTTTTCCTCCAGAAAGGAGGCACATCCTGTTTCCCTCCTCGCAGGGAAAGCTCCTGCCCTCTGCCCCCCTTTCCCGAGGAACGCCGCGCGGGGAACTTGTAGTCTCTCTTCCTTTCCACGTGTCACCTAATCATTTGCATGGAAATATATGTACAACCATCACCTGTATTTCTAAAAAACGGGCTTGTGTGTAGCTACATGTAATAAAACCCCTTCTGTCCCGTCCCTGCAGTTTTTAAGGGGGGCGTGCTGTGTGCCTTTCCTCTGTTCGCTTGTGACTAGAAATGCCCGAAGGAATAGGGTGTGTTCGAACCGTTCCTTCTTGTCACCTGGATAGTGTCAGGCCAAGGCCTGCTCTGGAGGGGAATTGGACTTACTAACGAGTCCCTCCCTTACCTACTGCTGTTGGGCCTTCCTGTGAGTGCTCAGGGTGTCATGACTAACAGGATGCTCTCACAATTAAGACGCAAACTCTAATGCCATTTGCTGTGAGTCCTGCATAATAGCAAGGTCATCATGGGGACAGTGAGAATTAAAGTAGGTAACTGTGTGTAGGGCTTTGATTTTGGGGGTAGTTTCTATTCCTTTGCATGTGAACTTGGGACCAGAAGGAAAAGCTGTGAGTAGCTCCGTTGACTCAGGAGCCGCCTCTGCTTCAGTTATGGTGCTGGGTCTCGGCTGCGCCAGTCCTGGAGCGGGGCTGCCTCTGCAGTGTCACCGGGGACCTTCATCTACACGCAGCGGGAAGGCGAGTGGAGATGTTTCTTGTTCCTGTGGCGTGAGGTGAATGAGGAAGCGTAATAGCATGTTTTAGAGTCAGGATGGTGGCATACAGCACAGTATTGGGTATTTCATTTATAAATTCATTTTAAAATCCCCAGAGGGAAGGTAAGGGGGAAAACATGTTTTCTTCTAGATAGAAGTTCTGGTAACTATAAATATAAAGCAGGTATTTTACAAGTGGTTGAAATAACATGGTGATTATATAAAGGAAAGTTGGATTGATACTTTAGACTGACTCTCATTTCTTAATGTTAATTTTTAAAGTGAGAAAATCCTAAAACTCTTAGCAAAGACCTTGTGATTTTCACCAGTTATGATAAACAGTTTAACTATATTTACCATCAAACAAGCTCCCTCCCCCCCCTTAAACCAAAGGAAAACACATGCTATTTAGACAGTGTTTTAATCAGCATTGGTCGCTTTGTCTTTGTCATAGCGTCATGGGGATCAGTGACTGAACGTCTCACTCGTTAAGGAAGTCTTCTTTTTTTAAAAATGTATTTTATTGATTTTTCTACAGTGAGGGAGGGAGAGGGATAGAGAGTCAGAAACATTGATGAGAGAGAAACATCGATCAGCCGCCTCCTGCACACCTCCCACTGGGGATGTGCCCGCAACCAAGGTACATGCCCTTGACCGGAATCAAACCCGGGACCCTTCAGTCCGCAGGCCGATGCTCTATCCACTGAGTCACACTGGTTAGGGCGAGTTAAGGAAGTCTTATGTCAGGGGAGCGTGCATGGTTAGGACTTCTGAGCCTGACTAACTTGCTGGCATCTGGGGCGCTTTCTCTGGGGCTTACTAATCACTGTGCTTATTGTTGAATGTTTGCACAGGAAGCGAGCAGCTGCAAAACACCTAATAGAACGCTACTACCACCAGTTAACCGAGGGCTGTGGGAATGAGGCCTGCACGAATGAGTGCTGCGCGTCCTGCCCCTCCTTCCTGCGCATGGACAACAATGCAGCCGCTATCAGAGCCCTCGAGCTCTATAAGGTTAACGCAAAGCTCTGTGACCCTCACCCCTCCAAGAAAGGGGCGAGCTCTGCGCACCTCGAGAACGCGAAGGGGGCCGCCCACGCCTGCTCCGACGTGAGAATGAACAAGAAGGATGGACTGGCAGCAAGAAATGATTTTAAAGGTAAAGTGCTCGATTTTCCATCGAGAATACTTGACTGAAAACCAGGTTTAAATAACGAGGAAGGTCTTGGTGTGTTTGCTTTGTCTAATTGTGTGACTCCTAGGACATGACAGCAGAGTGGAAACCGTTTTTTTTTTCTTTGTTTTTTTAAAAATATATATATACTAGAGGTGCAGTGCATGAAATTCATGCACTGGTAGGGTTCCTAACAGCTGGCAGTGGCCAGCAGGTACTCCCTCCCTTCCCCCAGCCACGTGCTGCCACTGGGGCCTCCCTCCCTTCCCCTGGCCAGCCCCTCCCCTGGTCGAACTCCCAGAAGAACTTCCAGTTGATGGGACAATTTGCATACTATGCTTTTATTATATAGGATTATTGATGTTTTTATAGAGAGGAAGGGAGAGGGATAGAGAGTCAGAAACATCAATGAGAGAGAAACATTGACCAGCTGCCTCCTGCACACTCCCTACTGGGGATGTGGCCACAACCAAGGTACATGCCCTTGACCGGAATTGAACCTGGGATCCTTTAGTCTGCAGGCCAACACTCTATCCACTGAGCCTAACCGGTCAGGGCTGGAAACCGTTTCTTTATGGTGGTAATTGAGCCAGTGATTTAACTGTTGTGCTATTTAATGGTTTCTTATGAGAAGCAACTTTTAAAACCTTTTCCACTAGGAAAAAGGTACTAACTAAGTGGCAGCTGATCTCCTAAACTACATCATGAGTGTGGGACCCCAGCACAATGCGATGAAGGAGGACGGGTGGTGGTCTGCTTCCGAAGGCGAATGTAATCGTCCACCCGTTTCCCTTCTGGTACATTCTTCCCTCATTGCGCTCACCTTCCCCCAGGCATTTGGGCACACCGCTGCCAAGAATCATTGCCTGCCAGTGGAGGGCTTTTTTTCCTCCTTTTTCTTTTTTAAATATATTTTCATTGATTTCAGAGAAAAAGGGAGAGGAAGATAGAGATGGAAACATCCACGAGGAGAGAGAAACATTGATGGGCTGCCTCCTGCCTGCCCCCTGCTGGGGAGCGAACCTGCAACCCAGGCATGTGCCCTGACTGGGAATAAAACTGTGGCCTCCTGGTTCCTAGGTCAACTCTCAACCGCTGAGCCACGCTGGCCGGGCAGAGGTGATTGCATTTTAAAAGAGGAAGCATTTTGTTCAGGACGCAGATGAGCTAGAGCACATGCTTTATTCACCCCTGATTGCTGGCTGCAGATGGCCATGTCTGTCCGCCTCCGAGCTTGGAGGAAGGCGTATGGATGGTTGTCAGTCACCCACAGAATGCCTGCCTGGGGCAGCTGGAAAGGAAGGCTCCAAAGGGGCTGCTGAAGGAACCTTTCCTAACACGGGCCTTTGGGTCTTGTGGACAGAGGAGTGGCTGGGTAGCAGTGTGCTTCTCGAGGGCGAGGGCGAGGGCGAGGGCGAGGGCGAGGGCGAGAGGGTGTGCTGAGCCTGGGCTCCAAGCACAGTGACTGGGGAGCTGCGGAGCTCAGTGAGGCCTCGTACTGAAGGGTAGAAAAGATGGCGAGGTGTGGGCACCGCAGTTTATAACACTTTGTAATCGGGCATTTTCCCGCCAAATCGCATCGTAACGCGGGGCTTTTTTGACATTTTCTCGCCAAAATCAGACTTTCCGTAAAATATTCTTATCTTTCGATCTATTTGATATTTTTCTATGAAACTTACAGTGTTTTAGTTTAAAAAGAAGTCTCTATTTACTTTGCAAAATATGTTATTGTATTTTTTATGTACACAAAATTACTACATTCTAGGTAAACATACAAAAGAACACTCTTTCACAATCAAAATAATTTTATTTATACAAAATTACAGTATTTTTTCGAAATTTTCAACACATCTTGTAAAAAATCTATAACCTAATAGTGCTTTACTGTGTGGTAGCGTTGGAAACACTTTCCTTTGTGCAGGGCTACATTACAAAACTTGCACATGTACTGAGTTTCACTGTGTAGTTTATGAGCGGCACACACACGACAACGACGTAAAACATTTTTATTTTTGCCGGTTCCAACTAGAGGTTCCAATGTATGTTTCCTCATGTCCAGTGACAGTCTCCCCGAGAGGTGGATCCGATTTTACTCGTTTCCCGCAAAGAATGTGTTAAAAACAGGTCCGCATACTATTTTGTCGATTTTTTTAACAGAATCGTCTCATAATGGGTGTTTATTGAATGCACGGTATTTGGTGATTTTACTTTTCACTAGAACGTGTGAAAACACTAAACACCCACGAGTAAACGCTCTCTCTTTCCCTCTGATTCTAGATGTGAGTTACCTCACAGAAGAGATGGTCTATGAAATCCTTGAGTTATGTAGAGAGAGAGAGGATTACTCCCCGCTCATCCGGGTGATCGGGAGAGTGTTCTCCAGCGCCGAGGCCCTGGTGCAGAGCTTCCGGAAGGTCAAGCAGCACACCAAGGAAGAACTGAAGTCTCTTCAAGCCAAGGACGAAGACAAAGATGAGGATGAGAAGGAGAAGGCCACGGGCTCTGCCGCTGCGGCCGCTGCGATGGAAGAGGATTCTGAAGCCTCTTCCTCCAGAACGAGTGGCAGCTCCCAAGGCGGCAGCTCCCAGAAGCTTGGCCCCGAGGACGTGTCTGTGGACATTGAGGCCATCAGGAGGGTCTACAGCCGGTTGCTCTCGAATGAAAAGATAGAAACTGCCTTTCTCAACGCACTTGTGTACCTGTCCCCTAACGTGGAGTGTGACCTGACCTACCACAACGTCTACTCCCGCGACGCCAATTACCTGAACTTGTTCATCATCGTGATGGAGAACAGGAACCTCCACAGTCCTGAGTACCTGGAAATGGCGTTGCCGTTGTTTTGCAAAGCGATGAGCAAGCTGCCTCTCGCAGCCCAAGGGAAACTGGTGAGGCTGTGGTCTCAGTACAGCGCCGAGCAGATCCGGCGGATGATGGAGACCTTCCAGCAGCTCATCACGTACAAGGTCATAAGCAATGAGTTCAACAACCGGAACCTGGGGAGCGAGAGGAACCTTGTGAATGATGACGACGCCATTGTGGCTGCTTCCAAGTGCTTGAAGATGGTGTACTACGCAAACGTGGTGGGCGGGGACGTGGATACCAGCCACAACGAGGAGGATGACGACGAGCCCCTGCCAGAGTCCAGCGAGCTGACCCTCCAGGAGCTCCTGGGGGAGGAGAGGAGGAACAAGAAAGGGCCCCGGGTGGACCCCCTGGAAACGGAGCTCGGCGTGAAGACCCTGGACTGTCGGAAACCACTCATCCCCTTCGAAGAGTTCATCAACGAGCCCCTGAACGACGTTCTAGAGATGGACAAAGACTACACCTTTTTCAAAGTGGAGACCGAGAACAAGTTCTCCTTTATGACCTGTCCCTTTATCCTGAATGCCGTCACCAAGAACTTGGGCTTGTATTATGACAATAGGATCCGCATGTACAGCGAGCGGAGAATCACTGTTCTGTACAGCTTAGTGCAGGGGCAGCAGCTGAACCCGTACCTGAGACTCAAAGTCAGACGTGACCATATCATAGACGATGCGCTTGTCCGGGTAAGTGGGCCAGTGTTTGGAAAGTGGTACTAGATCAGACACCTAATCACTGACCCAGTTCAGTGAGTTCATTCCATACGTGGCCTGAGAAACAAAAGAAATGGTACATGTAGCAAAAGGAACACACGGACAGGTTTCTTCCTTTCTGTTGAATTTATTGGGGTGACATCAGTTAATAAAATTACAGAGGCTTCAGGTAGACTGTTCTAGAACACATCACTGTAGATTGTATTGTGTGATCACTACCCCAAGTGGGGTCTCCTTCAGGCATTTTATAAAACTGTAAATAGAAGTATTACACTTAACTTACACTGTGTTCCACAAAGTACTGGTTCTCTTTTATAATGATCCTTCTCTCTTCAAAAACAAGAATAGGTTTTCTAAATCTTGATCCC
Source organism: Murina feae (assembly GCA_004026665.1). Lineage (NCBI taxonomy): Eukaryota > Metazoa > Chordata > Mammalia > Chiroptera > Vespertilionidae > Murina > Murina feae. The sequence goes on along the minus strand of PVJC01010731.1, from coordinate 11,714 downwards.
TAACCCCGAAGGTTGCTCCATTCAGAAGAGAAGTGGATGTTGGGGAGAGACGAGTCGGGACCAGGGGCCGTGTGGAGTGTGAGGGTCGCGTCTTAGCTCGGCCGCATCGTGGTGGACTCCGTCAGCAGGCAGTGCGTTCACGTCGCTGAGCTGCGTGTGGGTGCTCTGCACGGACCTGAGCAGGGTTCTGTGGGAGCATGCGAGGTCTTTGAGTTTCCACTGAAAGGGCCCTGAGGTTCGACCCGGCGTTTAAAATGTCCACTCTTCATCTGCCTTCTGCTCCTAAACCCACACAGGCACCCCCTCACCCCCAGTCAGGCAAGGCGAAGAGCCAACAAAAGTTTAGGCACTTTTTTGTTTATGTACTTCTTTCTGTTTTTAACATTATGTTTTGGATTTTGAGGAAACAGTTACCCAATTTGGTGTGTAAGGCCTTCCATTTGATGCAGGCGTTAGGGTAAAATGAATTGAGCTTTTAAATAAATGCTAACAGGTTATTTTACAATTGAGTTCTGCTTACTACGTCAACACTGCATATGACGGGGCTGCTGTGAATCAGTGTTCACTGGGTGTGTCCGCCCACAGAGCAGCTCGCTCCTGACCTCCTGGGGGAGGCACCCTGCTGAGCAGTGACCTGTGCACATGGACCAGGACCTGCTCGGGCTGCTCGGCTTCTAGGGGTTCACACTGAGCAGATGTCACTCATAACTGCCAGCCTTTTGCTTCCTCTCTAAAAATAACACGATGTGGGAAAATGAGGAAGCATCACTATAGGCCTTGGAAGTCGGAACTGATCAGCGGCCTGTGCTTTTTGAGATACTCATGGAGTGTAATAGTCTTCGTAGGCAGTAACAAAGGTGGGCTTACAGCAAAGTAGGAGGTCATCCTCTCAGGTGAACTGTTAAGAGTACCCATGAGTGTTCAACATCTTGTTCCCTAAGGATATGCTTGGCTTTCTTAAAGCCTCATTCTTCATCTTACATCACAGTTGGACAGACAAGCCTATTGACCACTTTTGTATGACTGGTTACTTTTGAACTAGAGTGGATTCAGGAAGATGAGAGGAAACAAGACACATGCAGTGAGCTCAGTACTGAGTTAAACAGTTGAGGCCATAGGATCCTCGACTTCAATAGCTAAAAGGCCTTGGTGTTCATCTACTTGTTGTTGACAAACGAGGCCCAGAAAACAGTCACCACATACGTGATATCCGTGAACATGTTTTTTGTTGGGTCTTACTTTTCAGTTATTAATTGTAAGACTGACAAGCTTGGAGGAAAAGGAATGGGTAGTAACTTCAATTAATCCTATATAATAAAAGGCTAATATGCCAATTGTCCAGTTGGGGGGTGGGGAGTTTGACTGGGGTGTGGGGCCGGCTGGCCAACCGCCTGCACCCCAGCCTGGTCAGACCCACCCATGCACACATCATGCACTGGGCCGCTAGCACTTAACACTGCTTTCATGTGTCACGTACTTCAAACTGGACTATCAAGTTGTTTCCTGGCTGGAGTTCTTAGAGGAATTGGCTTGATGTCAACAGAACAGTTTGTATTTTTACAGCATTTTATTAGACCTAAGATAGCATTGTTTGCAGGACACACTATTGTTGCTACTAAACAAGAAAAAATGCTACCCATTCCTTGTAAGGTGCTGTCATTTGTGTGGTCTGTGCAGATTTCAGAGGCATGAGAATGTGAGGACAGAAATCTAATAAAATATAATCTGTCCTTCCCCAAATAGAGACGTCAGTCATTTTAAGAACCACCCACTCCCATACGTGATGGGACTGTTCCCCTAGGACTTGTCATTGCACCCGCCTTTCAATTTCCCCCGTTGTCTCTCCTGCCAGTCTCCTTACTACACTAACGTAACACAGACTTAACTTTAACAAAACCTAGAGAGGAAAGTCCAGGCCTGTATGAATTCATGGAAATGAATTCATTTCAAGCTGTAAACAAATTGACCTTTTCAGGATATTCATTGACATATTTTTCCAATTTTCAAATATCCTGCATTCCAAGCAGCTTTTGATGTCTCCCTTAAGAGTGATACACTTTTACAATTTAATTCTTTAATTATTCTCTAATTGAATGGGCTGAAATTGGTTACTTTTTTTTTTTTTTTAATTGATTTTTTTACAGAAAGGAAGGGAGAGGGATAGAGAGTTAGAAACATCGATGAGAGAGAAACATCGATCAGCTGCCTCCTGCACACTCCTCACTGGGTATGTGCCCGCAACCAAGGTACATGCCCTTGACCGGAATCGAACCTGGGACCTTTGAGTCTGCAGGCCGACGCTCTATCCACTGAGCCAAACCGGTCAGGGCTGAAATTGGTTACTTTTAAGAAAAGTAAAAAATATAGTCTCTTACATAATAATGGTCTTTGTCTAAATGCTTGTTGCAGATTTTATGGGATGTATTTGTTACGGCAGGTAGAAGTGAATATTTAAAGGTAGGTTACCCACGCCCAGTATTGTACAGATCCACTTACTTACATCCGGACTGATCATCTAAGACAGACAATGTGGCAAGTTTTCACCAGCAGAATTCAGTTGCTGCCTGTTATTCAAATAAGTCTTCTTACATATTTACATTTGATGCTCCTGGTTCTAAAAGTAACATATACTTATTGTAAAAATAATAAAAAATAAAAAAAAGTGAAGTACAGGAAAGCGTAAAGAAGAAAATAAAAACCACTCCTAACATTGAAAACGACTGCTAGTCCTGGATGAGAGGCAAGCACAGAAGCCGAGAGCTTGCTGCCTCACAAGTTAGTGATGTTGGTTCACGTTGGAGTAGATGTTAGCGACCTGTGGGGCGGGACACGCGCTCTTGCACGCTGGAGTCTGCATGCACAGTCCATCTCCGAAGGTGAAGACTCCCAGGTCATGTTGGTCGTGGTTCTTTCTGGACATGGAATTGCAGCAGCAGTGTCACAGACAGTAGATCCCACTGCTGCGTGGAATGTATTATTCCCCCCCACTGGTTGCTTGCTTTTCTTACATTATTATGTAAGAGACTACATTTTTCACTTTACTCCCCGCTATCGAGTTGCATTTGGCAGTTTGAGAAACTTTGATTGATCGAGGGCAACTGACCTGACTCATTAGTGTGTGTGTTTGTGTACAGAACTGGTCAATGTCCAAACTAGTGCTGTTAACTTATAGTAATAACCTTAGGACTCCAGTATGCTTATTCCAGTGATGTTTGCCTTGCTCAAAAATATTTTAAAATTCTAGTGGGGGCAGGGAGGGGGGGTCGGTTGGGGAAAAAAGACATGTAAAACTTTAGACAAAAAAAAAAAATCTAGTTGGAATTAATTGCCAATAACCTGAAAACCCTTAAATATTCTGTCTTGGCAAATTAAAAAATGTTTTTAACAGCCAGAAAGGCATTTAAAGTAAGTAAGGTGGATGATCAGTTAGGCATGCTGTTAGTAAATTTCAGATACATAACACAACAAATTGCAGTGCAAATATTTTACATTCGAATCTAGTGTGGTTCTGTGTCTTTAGAGCAGAGAGGACTCTAGTGTGATTTTATGATTCATCTCATGATGACTGTTTTTCATTATATACAAAGAAATACTGGAACAGACTGATAGTTGAAGTGGTAGGTCTCGATAACCTTTGAGAAGTTAAGAGGAAGGGTATGAGCAACCACATGGCTCATCTCCTAAGAATCAGTGGATGGGGACTGGGTTCCGACCCATGAAAGAGGGTAATGAACCCTGAGTGCCAGATAGGAGATCAGAGGCTTTCCTGTTCATCGCGTGTTTTTAACTGAAATTCATTTTACTTAATGGCTTAATAGATGTTTAAGACCTAATTCTTGAGTTTGTATTATAATATGAAGAATTATGTAGTGAACAGTTTTGAAGTCAAATGTCTATATTCCACTGTTTTTGCTGAAAAGATTTAGTTTGCGTCGTCCTGCGTTTTATGGACCTCTGTGTCCTAATCCATAGCCCAGGTGTCTTACATACAGGGACCAGGAACTCCACGTGTGTACTGTGTGCTGACTTCCCTCAGTCAGTAGGAAGTAACCTCCATCATCTCTGCAGGCTCTTTCCTGCCTCATCTTTCCATCTGTAGACGCAGTCTGCCCATCCTGGCCTCTTCCTTCCACCCGAAGCCCCCCCCACAGCCAGGACCTGTACTTGCTCCCTCGCCCGCCCTCACGCTTGCTTCTCCTGTGTGTGTGTAGCTGTGCCCTGACGCCGCAGTCACCTCCCTTCCCTTTCGCTCCCCAGCTAGAGATGATCGCGATGGAGAACCCTGCTGACTTGAAGAAACAGCTGTATGTGGAGTTTGAAGGAGAACAAGGAGTTGACGAGGGAGGGGTTTCCAAAGAATTCTTCCAGCTGGTGGTGGAGGAGATCTTCAACCCCGACATCGGTAAGGAGCCCGTGCCGTCCGCGGTGCCGTCTTCCTGAACCGAGACTTGGTTCCCTAGGAGTGTGGGTGTCCTCACTCGGCGCACCAGCCCCGCCCGAGTCTGGGCTCCTGGGACAGATGTACGTCACTCATTCATGCAAGTTCTTACTTCGCTATCACCTGGCCAAGTATTTTAATACAGGGAGGGGATTCCTCTTGGGTAAATAAACGGAAAACACTTCAGAACGGCACATTCGGAGGCCTTTGCTCTTCTTAGTCTAAAACACTCATCCAGTTCACAGCGTTTCGGAGACAAGTTTCACAGGACAGTGGTCTAAGCAAGTGAGAACGGCAGTGAGTGTGCCGTTCCGGGCGTGGGAGCGCTGGCTGGTACCCCGGAGGCTGGGTCTGTGCCCGGCAGTTCCCCCACTTTCTGAGCCCAAGGCCTCTTCCTGTCCCACGTCTGATGGTAGCAGAAGAGTCTTCATTGAGCACAGGGTGGGCAAGTCTGATCTGCCTGTGGAAGAATCTGAATTTCTCTGAATCAAAGTGATAGAGGAGGCAGAGTGCCTCAGGGAGTGACCAGTTCTGCACTGGTTCTGTGTCTACACTGGAACCATGTGCTCACTTTAATTTACTTACTAAGTATGTTTTTATTGACTTCAGAGAAGAAGGGAGGGGGACAGACACACCAGTGATGAGAATCATTGATCAGCTGCCTCCTGCACGCCCCCTACTGGTGAACCAGTCTACAACCCAGGCATGTGACCTGACTGGAATCGAACCCGGGACCCTGGAGTGCATGGCCGACGCTCTATCCACTGAGGAACACTGGCTAGGGCCACTTGCTCACTGTTGCATGGAATGCATGACGGTCGTAGGGAAAGGCCTCCATTCAAGGTGCCCTGAGAACCCTGAAGATGGGGCACAGAGTCCTGCAGAGGACTGCTTTAGCTGCTGCCTAGTGAGTCCAGTGTGTGCACTGAGTGGGCTTTGCCGGTCCCCTGCTTAGCCTGTCGTCCGTACACGTGTAAATGGAACGAGACATTGAGCTGGTGGGAAGACACTGCGTTCTAGCTGATGTTAATTCGTCGACGGCCATTTGTGAGCGATGTGTTCAAAGGAAACCTATAAGGCATGTAAATCATGCCCTTTGTGAGATAAGAAATTAATCTCTAAGCGTCCTAAGTGGCAAACCTCAGCACTGGTTTCTCATGTACCTGGCGGTCAGACGTCAGCTCCATGCTTACGTGCTCTGCAGTGCTAAGGAAATGTGCATCACACAGCCCACTGCTGGGAGGCCACGGAAGATCCCAGAAGAGCCACACCCTGTGGCGCCCGAGCCCTGCTGTGCCCCGAGCGCGTCTCCTTGTTCTCCCAGTGCCCTCCCTGCAGATGGAGTGGCCTGTGCCGGGCACGTGGGGCATTCGCAGGAGGTCGCTTTCGAGACCAGGGCATCTGCCTGTGGAGGGTCATCAACGGGGTCAAGGGCCTGTAGGGCCTGTAACCTGATCTGCTAACACTGTAACCAAGGGACGCTTTCCCGTCGCCACACAAATTGTACCACTTAGACCTGAGAACGTGTGAAGCCAAGTGTGAGGTGGGTGGTGCCAGCTGTCCCTTCATGAACATGACGTTGCATTAGGAAAATGTCCTCGCCTCCTCACTTAATTCGGGCTCTTAGGATCAAGGGGCCATTTTAAAGTTCCTTTTATATTTCACTCAAGCTAAAGGAAAATGAAACGTTTTAAGCTTTTCAAAATCTTAGGATTTATTTATGTGCTGTATTGGTTTCTGAAGTTTGTTGTACTTGAAATTCCCCATTTTTTCCAGATTTCTTCTTAATACAAAGGTAGGGAGAGGGAGAGGGAGATACGAACATCAATGATGAGAGGATCATTGATTGGCTGCCTCCTGCATGTCTCCCACTGGGGATCGAGCCCACTACCTGGGCATGTGTCCTTGACCAGGAATCAAACTGTGACCTCCTGGTTCATAGGTCAGTGCTCAACCACTGAGCCTCACCAGCCGGGCTTCAGAAGTAATTCTTAAACTATTCTCATTTATTTTTCAATAGCAACTGAAAAACATTTTAGTAAAATAAAATACTGTACCTTCAATTATAAGATTAACCTTGTCCTTAGATGTTCATTTAAAGGGAAGGAGATAATTCTGCCTTAGGAATGGTTATTAAGATAGGCAAAACCAAAGACTATTATTAAATGAATGAGACAGAAGCAAGGGCTCTGAGCGTAGATTTTGAATAGTGAAGGCCATGAAAACTGAAAGGGGACTGTGCATACAAACAACTGTTGTTTTCTTCATTGGCTCAAAGTTAGTGTATGAAATAGCTGTGAGCTCTGGGCATAATCTGAGTTTATGGAAGGGTATGGAGTCAGCATCATCTGACTTGGTTATAAAGGTGCTAGACACACTTTGAGGGGCCCCTGTGCACTTCTGGAAAAACATACTTTCCCTTCATGACCCAGAATTGTGTTTTAAAGCAGTACACATGGATTAAAGATTAAGTTTTTAAAGTAAAAAAATTTTCAAAATGATAGCCTTTTCTCTCTCTCTGCATTTTTCAACCAGTTGGTGGATAAAGTACGAATGCAAATTAACTTTGTATTAGAAGAGCAGAGAACTTGAATCTTAACTTTCTGACAAATGCCCGAGAAATTGCTTGTTTCCTTGGCTTGTTTAAAATTAAATACAGTGCTGCCTTAGACACAATTTGTCATCATCATATATGTGAGCTTTGGTTTCTCAAGTGCTAATAGAGATAAAAAAAATTTTTGTATGCCTGTTACATGTGTTTACCTATGTAATTATTCTGTGTTTGTATTGCTCCTCAGTCTTTAATATTTTGGGTTTTACAAAATCTTTTCTTACAGGCATGTTCACCTATGATGAAAACACAAAGTTGTTCTGGTTTAATCCATCCTCGTTCGAGACGGAGGGTCAGTTCACACTGATTGGCATCGTGCTGGGCCTGGCAATCTACAACAACTGCATCCTGGACGTGCACTTCCCCATGGTGGTGTACAGGAAGCTCATGGGCAAGAAGGGCACGTTCCGGGACCTGGGCGATTCCCACCCGGTGAGTCTCTCCCGGGACCTGCGTCAGGGTCTCCGCCAGCACCACCCGCTGCCTCCTGTCCGAGTCCATGAGCACTTTAGAGCCTCGAGGGTTCTTTATAGACACCGCTCACTGCCTTTGTAGGAAGTGTTTTAATCCCACAGGATTACCAGGGGAAGCCACGAGGAAGGGCACAGTTGGTGTGGTTCTCTCCCCCGTCCTCCCAGCTCTGTGACTGGCAGTGTGAACGCACCGCTGGCCTGGAGGCTGGGCTCCCTGAGCCCAGAGTGGACACCACAGCAGTCTGTGCTTCCCTAGTGTGACTGTTTTCATCTTCACCCGAGGAGTGAGATATCTTTTTCCCATTGATTTTTTTGTCTGAGGGGAGGAAGGAGAGAGACACATCAATTGGTTGCTCCCCACACACGTCCTGACCTGCAGCCTGAGGGTGGAGATCAGACCTGCGGTCCGCCTGCCACAGAATCAAACCCTCTACCCTCCGGGTGCAGACCGGTTCTCTAACCAGTGAACATGCTGACCAGGGTGCTGTTTTAATCCTATGTTCAAAGTCTGTTCTTCCCAGAGTATTACAGACGGTGTGGTCTGCAGCTTGGCGGTGACCTTGGTTTTCCATGTCTGTTGTCAGGTTCTGTTTCAGAGCTTGAAGGACCTGCTGGAGTATGAGGGGAGCGTGGAAGAGGACATGATGATCACTTTCCAGATATCGCAGACGGACCTGTTTGGAAACCCCATGATGTACGACCTGAAGGAAAATGGTGACAAAATCCCAATTACAAACGAAAACCGGAAGGTAGTGCCTGTTTCTGCGTCAGTGTTTGTCTCTTTAGGAACAGAATTTCAGAGCATAGCGCGTGTCGTTTTAAAAGCAGCTTCTAACCCAGTCCAGGCAAAGCCCAACAAGTCAAGTAACTGAGCTGTGGATGCAGGAACCACCATTTTCTAAATCTGGGGTTTAAGGTGGCGTGGGACCCGAGGGTGAACACTAAAGGCCTTTGAGAGAAAGAGGGCAGGGGCTGGGGGTCTCCTGCAGAGCCTTGAGGCGAGGGAGGCCGGGCCCCACACAAGTGAGAGCCACATGTAATGTGCACGTGTGTGTGGCTTAAAACACATCTGTTGACCAAAATGTAAGCATCTGAAAACAAGAGAAAAACCCAGAACATAAGAAAATGATATAGACTCAACCTTTAAAAAATGTGCTTATATTATGATTTTTGATAAAAGTGCATTTCCCTTTTCGTGATTTGGTGCACTAGTATCAAGTAAAACAAAAATATTTGCTGCTTCACAATTATTCTGGCTAGAAATCCTGAGGCTCCTGGTCCATAGGCTAATGTCACGCTAATGTCTCCTGTTCACATGCGTAGTTGAGGGAACCTCAAAACTGTTGATGCCCAGCTTTTATACTGAGTCTAGTTTAATGTGAAAATTGAAACCTGGCCTATTTACAGGGTAATGTTGCCATCACAGAGAGCTGTGAAATCGTTAAAGGTGTATTCCTTTGCATGTATGTAATTTGACTTTTAAAAATACTTTTGAATACTTTTTCTTTGGGAATATAAATATAAAAATAATTTTAAAAGCTGTGCAGCCCAGTAGCTTGTTGTGTCTGGTTTGTATAGCATATAAGGAGTTCTTGTGGTTAATGTTTTCTGCAGGAATTTGTCAATCTCTATTCTGACTACATTCTCAATAAATCAGTAGAAAAACAGTTCAAGGCTTTTCGAAGAGGTTTTCATATGGTGACCAATGAATCTCCCTTAAAGTACTTGTTCCGACCAGAGGAAATTGAGTTGCTCATATGTGGAAGCCGGGTAAGAAAGCACCACGTGTGGTGTGACTGTTGGCAGTGGTGTGCTGAGGGGATGCTAAGATGTATTTTTTATACAACATTTGCAGAATCTAGATTTCCAAGCACTGGAAGAAACCACAGAATATGACGGTGGCTATTCCAGGGACTCTGTTTTGATTAGGTGAGTTGCTTAGTCCCTGTCATTTTCTTTAAATGCTTAAATTTAAAAACTGCGGTTGTCACGTATTGGTACAAAGTGACCCCCTTACAGTTACTGACGGGACTCCCAGGCTGCCCTTCACCTGTGACTGTAACTGGAAGTTTGCATTTCTTAGCTCCCTCTCTTCCTTCCACCTCACCACCCCCTCCATTCTGGCAGCCATCAGTTTCTCTGTATATGAATTTGTTCCTATTTTGTTTTCTCGGTTGGTTGAATTTTTAGATTTTACGTGTAAGTCACATTGTAGGGTATCTGTCTTCATTGGCTTTGTTTCACTGAGCAGCACCCTCTAAGCAGAACCCGCGGTTGCCAACCTTTCGGACCTCGACCGCTGCACTAGGCTTCCTCCTTTCGTCTCACTCCTTTCCCGGAGACCCGCCCAGTTCCTGCACCAGCAGCCCTCAGGCCCCACTGCTGCGGAGGCTGTCTCGGGATGGACGTGCTGCAGGCAGCTTCACCGTCTCCGTCCTGGAACACTTGGGGTGTTCCCCACTTGGGCAGTAAAGCCCCTAGGAACATACGGGCAGGTTCTATGGGAAATGGTTTTCATTTCTCTGGGCCCTGTGCTTCTAGTGGGCCGATCCCTCACGCTGCACGAGGCCCTCCTCACGCCCGGCAGCTGTCTTTGCTCCGAGTCTGATGAACAGAACCCGTCCTGTGTGTGTGTTAAAGCAGCTGTTAGTCTCTGCCTGTTAATCGGTGGATGGAGACATTTGCGTTCCAGGCGGTTACTGGTATGTGAGTGAGGGAGGGCCTACGTTTGCCATTTCATCTGTTTTCTGTTTCTTTCCTTCACGGCGTCTACTTCCTGCCTCTCTGGGTCTCTGAGCTGGTGGGCGTTCAGGACTCCTCCTCGCTGTGTGTTCTGTGCGTGTCTAGCAGTGTCTTTGCTGGGTGTTGGCGATGCACTGGCACCTGTGGGCTGACACCACCATCCCTGCAGGGAGTGGCAGCCTTGCTCCCCCTTAGCTCTTCCTTCCCCACCTTGCACCGTGCCTGCCTTGAGTGCTAGTGCTCTTGTGTCTCTGTGAGTCATCAGATCATTTACGAAGCCCTAGAGGAGGGCGGCCTTTTGTGTGCGCCTGCATCCCAGCTCTTCCCGTCTGTCTCCCTTGTTTTAGGTTGTCGTCTGCACAGGCAGGTCTGCTAGCGTCAAGCCCTCCTGCTTTCCTTTCTGAGGACAATTGTTTCCCCTTCGTTCCTGCAGCGTAGTGTCGTTGATGCTCTGTGGGGTTTGGTTAGTTTCCTGAGTATGTGGGTTTGTGTTTTTTTTGCCAAAAATGACAGTTTTCAGCCCCTTCTCCTTTCAGGGCCTCTGGTGATGCCCGAGTTCAATCACTTGCTATTGTGCCCTGTGGGCCTGAGATGTGATCGATGTGGCTACCACGTCATGTGGAAGCCCGTTTTTTTAGAAAGAACCAGAGAAACAGCTCACTGATAATACGGCCACACTGGTCTCAGTGAACACTGCTGCTTGGATGCCGCCTGCACCCTAGGCCCCTCCTCAGGCTGAGCGCCTGCAGGGTGACTGACGGGGTCTGGGCTCAGCTGACCTGCATGGGGCGTGGGGTCCTACCTTCCTTCCCGAGGGAGGTGCTGTGGCTGCACGTCCAAGTGCTGGGACAGGTCTGTGGCGCTGAGGGCTGGGGAAGTGCCAAGACATCGCAGGTCAGAAATGGCGTCGCTCCAACAGGGAGGCCACCTGTTGGTCTCATTTGTGTATCTGCCACATTGATGGACACCTGACTGTCCACACAGCAGGCCCAGAGCACTCCTAAGCTTGCATTTAGCTTTCAGAGTTAAGTGTGACAGTGGTCGTTATGGCATGAACTTACTGGGAGGTTGTGCCTGTGGGAAGGCCAGGGAGGAAAGTACAGGCCAGCCTGCCCCTGCCTCCTGCCCCATGCATGCCCCGGTCATGGGCTTTGGGCTTTGTCTTGTTTGTTACTGATGCTGTGTTTTGAATATACCACCGTCCCCACGATTATTTCCTGCTGTCGGCCACTCAGGTTTACCCGACTTCCTGACATCAGCTTTGAAAACGCGGAGGTTCTCGCTAACATGTGAAGGGACATCCATGCTACTCACAGCAGGTGCAGCCAGTGATGTCCTTTCTCCTCCGCAGGGAGTTCTGGGACATCGTGCACACGTTCACTGAGGAGCAGAAGCGGCTCTTCCTGCAGTTCACCACGGGCACCGACCGGGCGCCGGTGGGTGGGCTCGG
>PVJC01010730.1:0-43091 GCA_004026665.1 Murina feae | reverse complement strand
AAGAGAGAGAGACTAGAAGAGAATCAATTTGGAATAATGGGGGACCAGGCGTGGAGCCTTGCTCTAGTGGGTTAGACTGCCCACTGCTCTGGTCTTGCTCAAAGCTTTTATTAAGGCAATGGGGAAAACAACCATATCCTTATCCTTAGGGCAGGAAATTCCAACAACAAAGAGGCAACAAGAATTTACATATCAGTAACAGGTGGAGGGTTGCTTTAACTATCAATGTCTCCATCTAAAGGATGAGTGAATAGCTCCCGACTTCAGGGACATTTCTCTATTAGTGACAATGACTCATCTCCAGCACAGGTGCTCATGGGGCTCCCATGAGTGGGGACAAGCAAGCACAAATAACCAGAGTGGTTATCATGCATGTATGTGATCTTGCTCAAACTCGGCTGTCTGATTCTTCCTTCCATCTAAGTTTCACCTTTCCTTTTTGAGCCTCAATTTTCTCTTCTTTAAAATGGGAATAAAACTAGTACCTATTTCGTGATTTTTTTTTTTTTTTTTTTGTAGATCAACAAAAATTAAATTTCTGCTGTGTATGAGGCCCTGAGAGCAGGATTAGAGATTCCACAGTGAACCAACCATAAATACTTTTATCTTTAGGGTTCTCACAGCATAGTGAGTATAGAATAGAGTAGCTTCATATCCCCGCAAACAAATGTGAAATGTAAGCAGAAATGAGGGCTATTCAGGAGAGGATTATGATGCTGAGAAGTCAGAAAAGGCCTTCCTAGAATCTAGGTGGAGACCTGAATGATGAAGGTGGGGACAAGCTCCTTCTAACATGTTCAGAGGACCTGAAGCATGATGCAGACAATGAACTAGAAAAGGCAAGAGCCAGAGGTGGGAGTAGTATGTGATAAGGAGGGACACATTGGCAGAGGTCAGATTCCATTGGGCCATGTAGGCTTAGGTTGGCATTTGGTCATTATCTTAGTGCCGGGAGCCACGAGAGGGTTCTGAGGAGGGAGGGTACATGGTTTTCCTTGAGTGTTAACAAACTCCCCTTGGCTGCTCTCGGACCCCAGTGAGAGATGCTGGTAGTTTGCTTGGGCCAGAACCCGAGGAGCAGAGTATAGGGCAGTGGCCAAGTTTGGAAATAGAAGCACAGGATTCTCTCTACACATCTTTTTGGGGAATATAGAAGGTAGGGGAGGAAAGAGAGGTCTGAGATGATGCCCCCCTCTCTCTGCAGCATCAGGTGGTCAGGCTTCTGCGAAACAATGGTAGCCCTACTGATCATTGCTGTTGAAATGATGCTCTGGGTGATGGGAAAATGTTCTTTTGCGGAACTGGACCGAGGACAGCCAGTGGCCCTGTCCTGTCACGTTGTACTGAGCCAGAACAGTGCCTGGCTCAATAGTAAGAGCTAAATAAACATTTGTTAATGAAGGAAGAATTGAATGATGGCAAGTTGGGAAGTGCATGAGTCCTCTCTCCTCTGACTCTGCCCCTTCTCCACTTCACTCTCTAGAGAGGAGCTGGGACATTATCTGGAGAGCATGTCTGAATATTGGTACAGTTGAAAGTTGTGTGCACTGGCTGTCATCAGGTTGCTCATCCCCCCAACCTGTCTTACCCTTCTTCCCTCTACTTACCCCACAGCAACTCCCACACCAGCCCCCGTCCCTGCTCCAGCCCTGGTCTCCCAGGCCCCCCTGCGGCCAGAGGATGACATTCTGTACCAGTGGCGACAGCGGCGGAAACTTGAACAAGCTCAAGGAGATCAGGGTGACGGAACCTGGGTGCTGCCACGGACCTCTGCCCTCACTACTCCGGTGAGATGGGGGAGGGAGGCACCTGAGGGGAATCCTAAGGGTAGTTGGAGGGAGGGAGGCCTGAGTGGAACTTTCTCTCTCTCCCTCAGGTCCCTGTCCCTGTCTATCTGCATACCTCTCCTGCCCCTGCGGAGACCCTTAGTTCCCTAGGAACACAGCCTAACTACATCCCACTTTGGAGCAGTGTGACTGGGCCTGCTCCCCAGGAAGCCTATGTGGAGAGGCCTCCTATTCCCCCAGGGTTCTCTCCACACATCTTTCGGGGCCCCTACCCCCATGGGTTTTTCTGGGCCCCACAGACCGGTTCCTGGGTATCTTTTGGGGGCATCCCCCACACGCCCTGTGCCTCCACTTCTGGGCCCCCTATCACTCTCCAGGGCCCGCCCACCCCTGCGCCATGTAGCTCCGCCCAGCTCGAGAGGCAGGACCCCAAACCTCGGAAGGGCAGAGCCTGGCGCCCAGAATCTGCTGGGCGAGTCATGGTGGCTGACCAGGAGCCTAGCCCCCAGCTCCGCGGCCCTCTGGGCCAGGTAGTGACCGCTCGGCTCTTCCCCGACAGCCTGGAGGACACGCCCCCTCGCCTCAAGGGCCTGCCTCCACCTCTGGCTGAATCTCAGAAAATCAAGACCGCACAACCCAAAACTAAGGTTATGCCCCAGTGCTCAGAAGTTACCTCCCTTCTATCAGATTCACAGTTTCCTCAGGCGACCCCACCTGGTCGGCCTAAGGCCAAGTCTCGAGATGCCAAGGCCACGCCCCCCGCAGAGGGGCGGGTGCTTTGCAAGGAAGTCAGGAATCCTCCCCCCAAGGCCCCGCCCCCTCCAGCTGAAGAGGCTTCCACCGGGGTTGAGGCTCCGCCCCCTTTGGTTGGGGCGGGGTCTCCAGAGGCTTTGGTCACCTCCTCGTCCGCTGCTGACCACGCCCCCCCAGAGGCCCTGCTCTCCCAGGCCGCGAGGCTTCTGCAGGCTGCTGAAGGTGAGCTGATGCGGGTGGCTGCTGGGATCCGGATGCTGGCGAGCATGCTATGAGTCCAGCCCCCTGGAGCTCGCTCTTTTTCCTCCAGATTCAGACAGCAGCGAGTTCCAGGAGGACCCTGTGCTGCAGGTGCTAAGGGTTCAGAGGACCGAGCTGCGGAGGCAGAAAAGGTAACTATCTCCAGGCTTTACCACACCGAGCCCTTGAATCTTCTGAGATTCCCGTCAAGTATCCACCTCCCTTGAACCCCTTTCCCAGAACTCTCCAGAGCCCCAGACCCCAATCCTGAGCACATACCTCAGCCTCTACTACCTGGCTTTTTTCCAGGAAAGTGGACGCCCAATTATTCCTCCTACTGGGTCACACTGAAGACTCAGGGTCTTGGTCTCCTTCAGCCAGGTCGACCCCCAGGTCTCCAGGGATGCGGCTGAGGAGGGAAGGAGCCTCACTTGAGGCCAGAAGACTTTGAATTGTAGAAATTCTGTTTTTCCCAATGAAATGCCCTTTTCGGGTTACAGGTTGTCTCTGAGAAAAGAGTCTGGAAAAGCTAAGAGTCATGCTAATTTAGGGAAATGGTCCCCCTCCCTCCCCTTCCCCTCATCCTACCTACCCTAGTTACTGACTATGGTACAGAATCTCTTCTAGTTTCATCCTCTTTGAGGGCAAGGCAAGGGAGGGGTTCCAGGTTCCAGGTAAAGCTTCAGGCAGGACTGGGACTCATTTTAACTCAGGAGTGGATCTTCCTGTCTCAGATGAGACAGAAAGAACTTCCCTTTTGGTATGAAGCTATCAGAGTGTTGGTCAATGGTTAGTTCTCAGTCCACATCCTACTTGAACCAGCATAGTATTTGGTTCATTGATCCCACCAGTGAACCAAATACTTGAAGCATTTCCTTCCCCTGCTTATAGCATCACTAGCATGTCACTTTGGTGTGTCCCAGGGCTCTGGTCTTAACTTCTCTATCTAAACTCATTCCCATGTGCTATTGTAGCTTCCTGGCTCTAAATCCTATCTCTATTCTGATAGTTCCTAAATTTATGTCTTCAGCCTAGACCTGGCCACTAACCTCAGGCTTCTATATCCTGCTCATCATCCTCACTCAGAGGTCTAAGAGATGTCCCAAACTGCACAGATCTTAAACTGAGCTCCCAATCTTCCCCCTAAACCTGCTCCTCCCAAACTTTCCTCAGCTTTGTCCTTCCTGCTCAGTCCAAAAGCCTCATAGTTGCCCTTGACTCTTCTCTTTTCCTCATACCCACAGTCAATTGACCAGGAAGTCCTGTGAGGTCTACCTTTAAAATCTATCCATAATTTAACCCCTTCCCTTTCCATGGCCCTCACCTTAGTCCTAGCTATCATTATCTGTTTGGACTATTAAAAACCTGTTTGTTTTGTCAGCACGTTCTTTGAAACATTTCTTATAAAAAAGTAGAATCTAGGTTTCTTCTCCTTGAAACTGGATAGAACTCTGTGACCACCTCCATAAACAGAATACAGAGGACGTGATACTGCTTTAAATTTCTAAACTGGATTAGAAAAGATGATATAATTTCCATGTGGCTCCTCTCGCTCTCTCTTTCTTGCTCTCTCACTCTTTGGAGCCCTGGGCTACTATATAGAGTCCAGTTACCATGTTGGGTAGGGATTTGTGTTACACAGGTGTGTGCACTTGTTTACCTCAAGAAAAATAAATATTGAACTCTACTTAAAGATATGCATGCTGAATTATTTAGGGGACAGCATACCAATGT
Source organism: Murina feae (assembly GCA_004026665.1). Lineage (NCBI taxonomy): Eukaryota > Metazoa > Chordata > Mammalia > Chiroptera > Vespertilionidae > Murina > Murina feae. The sequence continues at coordinate 38,577 of PVJC01010730.1, read as the reverse complement.
CTGATTTATTTTGAAATGCATTAAAAATTAGATTAATGGCCCTAACTGGTTTGGTTTAGTGGATAGAGCATCAGCCTGCAGACTGAAGGGTCCCAGGTTTGATTCTGGTCAAGGGCATATATATACCTTGGTTGCGGGCACATCCCCAGTAGGGGGTGTGCAGGAGGCAGCTGATCAATGTTTCTTTCTCACCCCTATTTCTGACTTTCTATCCCTCTCCCTTTCTCTCTGTAAAAAAATCAAAATATATTTTTAAAAATTTAGATTAATGGATGAATAGAGTAATAGGTGGATGTGAATAAAGCAAACAGTAAAATGTTAATGGTAAGACCTAGTTGGTGGATATATTGTAAATTGTTCAACTGTGCTGTATGTTAGAAACTTCATAATAAAACATTGGAGAATATATAATCAGGATTATTTTGATATCTATTTTAAAACGGGAGGATGGAATAGATTTCTGTAAAAAGTTTCTGAATATCACAGACATGGTAAATATTTGTTTTTAGCCTTTTTGAACAAACCACACATTTAAATTAAACCAACAGGAAGGAAATAGATGTTTAGACATAAAAACAATAAAAGATGTTTATAGTAGAAGAACCTGATCTAGTTGGAGGGTGAGTAAAATCTAGAAGGATTCCTGAGAAGTTAGATTTAAGCTGTGACAGGTAGAAGTTAACTAGTTGACAGAGTGCTATTTTAATTACTATTGCTGGGTTACAAGTCACCCCAAAATTTAGGGGCATAAAACAATCTGGCACCAGGGATCACATGATGAGCTGGAACTATAGACTATAGTAACTACATATGATTTCTGTGTGGCTTGGGCTTCCTCAAAACATGACTACCTCAGCATAACCATGTTTCTCACATGCCTCAACACATCTAGAGCTAATCATTCCAGTAGACAAGGAAGAAGCTGCATTGCCTCTTACTACCTAACCATGGAAGTCACATTATCTCTTTATTTTTATAATTTTTAAAAATCATTACCCAAGGAGTAAGGATCCCCTCTCTTTACCCCCCCCCCATTAATTTTAGGGAAAGTGAAGGGAGGGTGTAGAGGAGGAGAGAGAGAAACATCTATGTGACAGACACATTGATTTGTTGCCTCCCACATGCACACAGACTGGGGATGGGGTTGGGACTTGCAATCCAGGTATGTGCCCTTGACTGGGAATTGAATCTGTGACCCTCTGGTAAGTGGGCTGATGCTCTAACCAGTTAGCATTGCTGGCCAGGGTGGAAGTCACATTCTCTATTAGTTGAAGTTGTCACAAATCTGCCCAGATTCAAAGGGGGGTGGGTGTACTTTCTACCTTTTCATGAGAGAAGTGTCAAAGGATTTGCAACCACCACAGAGGTTGAGTGGGAAAAGAGGACTACTCCAGGTAGGGGGAATGTCACATGGGAGTGAGGTCTGCAAATTTAATCAATTGAAGTGAGTAACTGTAAATTGACCCCTCCTCCAGTACTCCCCCCAATCCCTGCTTAATTGAAAAAAATTTTTTTATTGATTTCAGAGAGGAAGAGAGAGGAAAAGAGAGATAGAAACATCAATAATGAGAGCGAATCATTGATCGGCTGCCTCATGTGCGCACCATACTGGGAATCACAACCCGGGCATGTGCCCTGGCCAGGAATTAAACTATGACCACTGAGCCACACTAGCTGGGCCCTGCTTAATTTTTATCCATAGAACTTATCACCTTCTAATATTCTTTATTATAAAATATTTATTTTATTCACTGTTTTCTCTAACTGGTTCTTTAGTTCCATGTGGGCAGGGTACATTTTCCTGTTTTGTTTACTGATGTGTCCACAAATTAAGTAAGTGGTAGGAGGTTTTTTTTTTAAAATATATTTTATTGATTTTTTACAGAGAGGAAGGGAGAGGGATAGAGAGCTAGAAACATTGATGAGAAAGAAACATCAATCAGTTGTCTCCTGCACACCCCCTACTGGGAATGTGCCTGCAACCAAGATACATGCCCTTGACCAGAATCGAACCCGGGACCCTTCAGTCCACAGGCCGACGCTCTATCCACTGAGCCAAGCTGGCCAGGGCGGTAGGAGTTTTTTTGAATGAATGAGTAGGTGGGTCAAGGATGAACCTTCAGAGGTGAAAGCCTTGTTGAAGGCATGACTAATGAGAATTCTCTTGGAAAGGGTCTTGTTAGTGTTTTCTGAATCTGGCTCAGTCAGCAGCGGGAAAGATTGGGATTGGCTTTGGGGGAGGTGTGGCCATGTTCTGGCATTTAGGGCTAAACTTATTCCTAGGAAAAAGGATTCAAGGTTGGAGGCTGACCTGTAATAAGCCGTAGAGAAGGCAAGGGAAATGTTCAGTGGGTAGAGCCAAGTCGCAGAGTGTCTAGAATTATGTTCCAGGCAGGGCATTTGAGTCCGTGGAAAATGTCCATGGGCGAATGTCCTCAGTATTCTGAAGACAGGGTTGGGCTCAGGACGGACAAAGTGTGGCTTAGAGGACTGAAACTGGAAAGCTGCTTTCGGGTGGAGAAAAGCCCTGAGCCCACGGGAGAATCCAGTTATGAGTGTCAAAGGAGTGGTCACGGAGAGTACACTAAGTAGACTTGCTTAGTGTTGGAAAAAGCAAAGCGTAGAGAACCTGGGGGTGCGTCTCAGAAGGGGGAAGACGGCCAATGACAGGGGTCATGGGCGTGGCGCTGTCAAACTCTTCGGGGCGGGACCGAGGAGACCCAGCCGGGAACGGTGTTCAAGCCGGAGCCAATGAAAAGCCGCCGGGTGGGTGGGGCGTCCTCGGCCGAGGGTGGAGCCAATGAGAAGCGGCGCCGCGCCGCGCCCCGGTTCCCGCCCCCGTGGGCTGGCGGCTGAGCGGCTAGAGGCGGAGACTCCAGTCGCCCGCGCGCGGCTCGCGCCCTCCCCTTTGTGTCGCCATGGCGGCGGCTTCGGCGACGAGGACGGCGATGGAGGGGTCTAGCGCGGCCAGCGCCTGAGGAGGCCACGCGACCATGGTGGTGAGGGGCCTACGCGGCCGTCAGACCATCCGCGTGGCAGCCTGTCCATGCACGGCCCGGCCCCGCCCGAGCCCGGGGCCCGCGCCGCCCCTCACCCCTCGTCGCGGGTCCTCTGGTCCCCAGCCCGGCTCGGTCCGAGCCCTCACCCGGCCCCGCCCTCTCAGCGTGCATCTCCGTCCACGGCCCGGAGGGGTGTTTGTGGCCGGAGGGAGGTGTTTGGGAGGAGGAGGGGCTGGTCCCGGGAAGGATCCGGCGTCCCCCAAGCGGCCCCTCGCAGCGGCCTGCGGAAGCCCCCCTGGCTCCTCACCAGCCCCCGCGCCCGAGCCCTCTTCATTGTGCTCTTCCCACCCTCCACCCCTCCTCCCCCTGCCACCAGCCACTTTCTCATTCTCGAGCCCCACCCCCACCCAGCTCCATCCTCAGCCTAACCCTTTCCTTCTCTCTCTCCTTTTCACCCCATCCCAGGCCCACTCACCCAAACCTCCTCCACTCCCATCAGCCTGAACCTTTACCTCATCCTTTCCAGCTGCTCCCCTCCTACTTACTGCACTCCAGCCCCAGCACCGACCCTTGGGTCCTCTCCATCTTGGCCTCATCCTCCCTCCCCTACCGCTCCCTCTTCCACCATGCTGCTCCTGCTCGTTCATCCATCCCCTCATTCCCTCACTTAACAGATACTCACTGAGACCTCCGCACGCCCATGCTGTAGACACAGAGAAAGTCAGAACCCATCCTGCCTTGGGGAGTTTCATGGGTTGGAGGGGGACCCAAGGATGAACTTGGGGTTGCAGGGATATGAAGGAGGGGGAAGCTAGAGCCCCCATCTGGCAGCTGGTTAATTCATCAGATTTTATTCGGTCACTGCTGACAACTGGGCCAAAATTGGGCATGGGGACCCAGCGAGGAATCAGACACCAATTCTGTGCTCCCCTCTGCTGGGCAGTGCTGGGGAACTGGGGTGCTTAGCTCCAGGCTGTGATGCTGGGAGGTCACAGTCCAATGTGGGAGATGGACTTGTCACCAGATAGTGACCTCTCAGAGAGCTCAGGGCTATGATGGGAAAAACCCAGGCAGAGTCCTCAAGCTAGGATGGAGGAACTTCAGGGGCCGGGAGATTCCAGAAGAGCTGACTGATACAGCCTGAAGGGTCAGGGAGAACTGAGGAGGAAACATGGAGAGCTGAGATGTGAGCGATGAGGAAGAGAACCTAGTGAAAGAATAGGGAAGGGTGTCACGCAGAGGGGACGGCCTCCTCAAAGGCTTAGAGAAACGAGAAGATGGTGCTTTTGTTGGGCTCTTAGAAATTTGAGAGCTTTGAGAGTGGAGGCAATGGGAAGAGATAAAGGTGGAGAGGTAAACTGAGACCAGAGAATTATCTTGAAGACAACAGGGAGCCACTGAAAGTCCATGATCTATGGAGAGACAGAGGCAGATTTGTGTTGTGTGAAAATTATACTAGTGCTTACTGTGGAGATGCTGGTAGGAGGGGAGAGGTTGGAAGCAGGAAGACCGATAAACTGGGAGCTGTGGTTGTCCAGACAGTTATGAGAGGTGTGGAGAGGCACAAGTGGAAGATGACTATACTCTTCAGGGGCTACAGGAGGAGTTTAAATCCGAAGAGAGGGTACCAGCCTTCTTTCTTCCTGCCTTACACTTGGCCCCTCCTCTTCCAGCCCCCCACCCCAGATCACCCAGGAAGATGAAGACCTATTCTCATCTGGTCTTCACCTCCCCCTGACTTCCTCTGCTACTCCATGCTCAGGGCAGTGTATGGAGTGATTCAGGCCTCTAGGCTCAAGGTGTAGATAACAATGCTCCTGTTGTCTCTGCTCCCATCTCTGAGGGCCTCTGATTCTTCTTTCTGCTCTACAGGCCCGCAGCACTGACAGCCTGGATGGCCCAGGGGAGGGCTCAGTGCAGCCCCTGCCCCCCACTGGGGGTCCCAGTGTGAAGGAGAAGCCTGGGAAGAGGTGAGAGGTGAAGGAGAGGCCCAGCTCAGGAGGGGGCCAAGCACAGGAGCCACTAGCGATGTGTCCCCTGTCTTCCAGGCTCTCGGCTCCTCGCGGTCCCTTTCCCCGGCTGGCTGACTGTGCCCATTTCCACTATGAGAATGTTGACTTTGGCCACATTCAGGTATGAAGTGGAAAGGTGAGATCTTCCCATGAAGCAGTGTTAGCCACCCTACCCCCGAGATCCTTGGGACTGGCTGCTCTACCCATCCGAGAAGTCAGTGGTAGGAGTTGCAGGGTGGTAAGGAAGAGCTGTTCATCTTTCATCATTTGTTCCTTTATTCAGTCTGCAACAACTTTTTGTTAGGTGTGTGCTCTGTGCCAGGACGCTGTACTCTGAGTGAGGCATCACTAGGCCCTGCCCTTGGGGAACACAGCCCCATCTCTAGATAGGGCTGGAGAAGTTAGGACAGGAACAAAAGTGAGACCCTCACCTGGGCTTTCCTTTCCCTCTACAGCTCCTACTCTCTCCAGAGCGTGATGGCTCTAACTTCTCTGGGGAGAATGAGCTGGTGTTTGGGGTGCAGGTGACCTGTCAGGTAAGGCCACCCTGCCTCTCATCTGGCCTGTCGGACTGGTTGCCATGGTCCTCAGCTCAGTGAAATGGGCCCATTGCCCCTTTTTGTCCCTCACCCTCCCACAGGGCCGTTCTTGGCCAGTTCTTCGCAGTTACGATGACTTCCGTTCCCTGGATACCCACCTCCACCGGTGCATATTTGACCGGAGATTTTCCTGTCTCCCAGAGCTTCCCCCACCCCCAGAGGGTGCCAGGGCTGCCCAGGTAAACTGCTTGTTATCCCATCCCTGCCTCAGCCATGTTGTGTCCTCATCATCGATGTGTGAAACCATCAAGGCAGGAGGGACTGATAAATATTTAATTACGAGTATGGCCTGAGTCCCAACCAATCAGAATGGAGAGAACATAGGACTGCAGCAGGGTTCTGGAGACCCTCTTTAGTTTTAGGATCATAAAGAGTTCCATGGGAGGATCAAGATGGCCAGACCAGTGGAAGCACACAGGAGGTTGACATAGCCTGTTTACCAACTACTGTGACAGTATTTTAGTATTTAACAGTAGAGTGGCACCCACGCATTGAGGTTGAATTTCTGTCCTGCTTAGAAGCAAGCTAAGGCAGTATAGAAGGGCAATGGGCTCTCACGAGGGTCTTCTCACAAGAGCCCACCCTGACAATCTGACTACAGATGCTGGTTCCGCTGCTGCTACAATACCTGGAGACCCTGTCAGGACTGGTGGACAGTAACCTCAACTGTGGGCCTGTGCTCACCTGGATGGAGGTAGGCCGGGCAACGGGGCTTGAAGTTGGGAGTGAGAGAGGGATGTCTGAAGAGTGAGAACGAGCCTCGGAGTGTGTGTGAGCACAGGAAGGAAATGAGCCGGACAGGAGGAGTCACAGGCATTTCAGTGTCTGTTTGGGTGTATGTCTGTTAGAGAGTGTGTGTGTTAGCAGGTGTTGGGCAGTGGGGATGTGAGAATTTCAAGGTATATTGAATAGGTTTGGCTGTAACTCACAGAAGAATGCCTGGCTAAGAGTGACCAGCAGCTTTCAGATAGCAGATGTGCGGTGAGGGTGCAGGGATGTATCAGAAGGACTTCAGGGTAGAGCAATCCTAAGGCATGTGAGAGGAAGGAAGGGGCCTGGTTTTGGAAGGGGCATGAATTTAGGTGTTTAATCAATAGTTCTGAGTGATTGGTGCCCTTAGATGAGGAGCAAGTAGTGGCCTCCACTAGGCCTGGAAGAACCTTCTCTGCCTTAATTATTTATTACCTTATGGCCTCTCCCTGCCACATTCACCCTCCCCCTCAGTTGGACAACCATGGCAGGCGACTGCTCCTCAGTGAGGAGGCCTCCCTCAATATCCCCGCGGTGGCTGCTGCCCATGTGGTGAAACGGTACACAGCTCAGGCACCAGATGAGCTGTCCTTCGAGGTGAGGCTTTGGGGCCGGGGCAGACTCCATCTGGACTCCCCTCTTCCGGCCACTTCTGACCCTCCCTCATCTCACCTGCCTACTCCTAGGTGGGAGATATTGTCTCTGTGATCGACATGCCACCTACAGAAGATCGGAGCTGGTGGCGGGGCAAGCGAGGCTTCCAGGTGGGCCTGGGTTGGGATAGACCGGTGGGGCTAGGGCTCTGTGCTAGCTAGGGTGGCCCAGGCACTGACCCTGAACCCTCCTCAGGTCGGTTTCTTCCCCAGCGAGTGTGTGGAGCTATTCACAGAGCGGCCCTGTCCAGGACTCAAGGGGGGTAAGTGCCAGCGGCAAATTGGGGAATCCTTCCTGCATCCTTTGCCTGCTTTCCATCCTTTCCACCCATTGTTCACCCTGCAGATGCCGATGGTCTCCTGTGTGGTGTTCCAGCTCCCCAGGGTGTCTCCTCTTTGACCTCAGGTAATGGAAATAAGAGGCTATGACCTTGCCTCCTTCCTATCAGACGTAACTGCACTGACCCTGTGTGGCCTGCCTTTACTCTCACAGCTGTGCCCCGGCCACGTGGGAAGCTGGCTGGCCTCCTTCGCACCTTCATGCGCTCCCGCCCTTCTCGGCAGCGGCTGCGACAACGGGGTATCCTACGGCAGAGGGTGTTTGGCTGTGACCTTGGAGAGCACCTCAGTAACTCAGGCCAGGATGGTGAGGTCCAGGCCCATCTGCATAGCCCACCCCTCCCACCCAGGATTTGACCTGGCCATCCCTGACCCCACTGCTTTCTCCCAGTGCCCCAGGTGCTTCGCTGTTGCTCTGAGTTTATTGAGGCCCATGGTGTGGTGGATGGAATCTACCGACTCTCAGGCGTGTCATCCAATATCCAGAGGCTACGGTGAGGGCCCTCCATCAATCCTTTCTTCCATCAACACTGAACGTCATCTCTAGTCTCGGCCCTGTGCCATGTGCTGGTGACAAGAGTTCTTGGGAGTTGGGAGGGTCTATAATGGGGTTGAATCAGGGCTGTGGACAGGGAGGGCTTCTTTGAGGAAGTGACTCTAGCTGAGGCCTGAAAGGTGAGAGCAGAATGAATGTTAGAGGTAGAGAGATAACCTTCATTGAGCACTTGCTACATGCCAAACACTAGGCACTGGGGACACAGTGATCAATGAGATAACCAGAGATTCCCACTCTCACATGCTAGAGGTAGAGACAAACAAGGAAATGAGAGAGTTTACTAGTAGGTGACAAGTGCTATGGAGAACAAGAGATGGGGGGTAAGGAGAATCATAATAAATCTAGGAGGGATATTGCAGTGTTAAATAGGGTGGGCAGTGAAGGCCTCTTGGAGGGGAGCTCCTTTTGGAGGATGGGAGGGAGCGAACGAGCTGTGTGGATATTCTGGGAAAGCATCCATGGTGGAGGGATCAGGCAGTCCAAAAGGCAAAGCAGCAGGAGAGGATGTCTGAGAAGTAATTAGGGCCAAGTGTGCAAGGCCTTTTTAACAACTGTTTGGATTTTGGCTTTTACACTGGAGGGTTCTGAACTGAGGAGACATGACAGTCTAAGAGACGGGAAGGAGTGAGGCACAAGTGTTGAGAGTGACAGGGGTCCCTGAAGTGAGAATATAGAGCCCGGAGGTGTGAGAGACACAGCATGAGTTCATGTGCATTGAGCTTTTCCCCTCGAGCAGTGAGACGCAACCAGACAATTGTGAGGAGGGGCTGCTGGGATTTCAGCCAGTTTCCCAGTGACCTCTTGAATTCAGGAGAGTGGCATAACGTGGTGGAAGTAGCAGGGTCGTGCTCTGGATCCGATAGCCTTGGGTAGCTGCAGGAGGGACACCTCCCACCTGAGCTTCAGTGTCCTCTGTAAAAGAGCACCCCTGTCTTTGGCAGACAGGGTTATTGCAGAGGAAGTAAGTCGTCTTTTGAGGAGCACAGTGCAGAAAGAGGGTTGCATCCATCTGTGGACAGTGTGGGTATGAGGTGCACAGCCAGGCAGGCAGCTCTGACACGAGTCTTTCTTTTCTTCGACCTGGTGGCCTCAGACATGAGTTTGACAGTGAGAGGATCCCTGAACTGTCTGGCCCCACCTTCCTACAGGACATTCACAGTGTGTCTTCTCTCTGTAAGCTCTACTTCCGAGAGCTGCCCAACCCCCTGCTCACATATCAGCTCTACGGGAAGTTCAGTGTGAGTAAAGGAGATAGTGAGGTTGGAGGGTGCTGGGATGCTTCGGGCCCAGTCCCCATCATGCCTGTGCACAATCACAGGAGGCCATGTCAGTGCCTGGGGAGGACGAACGCCTGGTGCGTGTTCATGATGTCATCCAACAGCTGCCCCCGCCACACTATAGGTAAACCAAGAGGGGTAAGGAAGGGCTGTGGTGGGCTCACAAGGGAGCTGAGGTTCAGTGTCTCCCTCCACTCCCACCCCAGGACGCTGGAGTACCTGCTGAGGCACTTGGCTCGCATGGCAAGACACAGTGCCAATACCAGCATGCATGCCCGCAACCTGGCCATTGTCTGGGCACCCAACCTGCTACGGTAAGCTGGCAGCTCACCAGCCTGTCATCCACAGTTCCCTCCCATGGGCTTAGCCCCAGTCTCTCCCTACTTCTATACCTACCCCAGGAATTCACCCAACTTTTGGTTCTCTTGTTCATTTCATTCAACATGAATTTATTAAATATCTCCAGTGTGCCAGTCCCTGTTCTCAGCACTGAGTGACAAGGATAAAGATTACAAAGCAGGGAAGGGGCATGCACAGGGCCATGGCATTTTGGGATATGTAGAGTGGTAGGGAAGGCTTCAGTAAAAAGTCTTCAGTAGCCAGCAGCACAGAAAGTGCTTGATGGTGACCAAGACAGGCAAGCTCTCTGTCCTAAATAAAATATGTGGTGGGTGTAAGAACTTTGGGGGGAAAGAAACAAAGATAGACCTGGAATACAGAGAAATTTTACAATTTTAAATAATAAAATTGGGGAAGACTCCACTGAGAAGGTAACATTTGAGTCAAGAACTATAGAAAGTGAGACATCAGGGGAAGAGCAAACCAGGCAGAAGGAACAATAAGTGCAGTGGTCCTGAGGCTGGATCAGGAGGAACAGTGGGGAGACCACTGTGGCTAGAACTGAGTGAGTGATTGAGTAAGGGACTGAGGGGGAGAAGATGATGAGGGCAGGTAGGTGATGGGGGCCCAGATAGAGGAAGAGTGACTTACAGGTTGTGAGTCATGTGAGGACTTTGCTTTCACCAGGAGTGAGGTGCCAGGAGGTGTTCACAGCTTCCTCCAGCTGTGCATGAGAAGCAGGCTGGGGGTGGGGTGGGACCAGGAGCCAAGGAAGAATGTGGCTGTGATAGCCAGGAGAGAGAGGATGGAGGGTGGAGCAGTAGAGTGGGAGAATAGTTTAGATTCTGGACAGATTTGTGGGGGGAGCCCACAAGGTTTTGGGGCAGATTGGATGTGGGTGTGAGGGAAAGAGAGAAGTCAAGGACAATTCCGAGGTGTCTTGCCTGAACCACTGAAGGACTGCATTGACGGAAATGGGGAAGGTGGGGAAGGAGCAAGTTGTAGATGTGATCAATTTGATAAAATCAGAGCTGTTGAATGAGTCTTTGCTTCTGTTAGCTCCCTACCTAATCTAGTCACAATCCTCCCCCTCCTCCACCTGTGGCTCAAGGCACCTGATCTGTCTCCCTCTCCCATTTAGGTCCATGGAGCTGGAGTCAGTGGGGCTGGGTGGGGCAGCAGCCTTCCGTGAGGTGCGGGTGCAGTCAGTGGTGGTGGAGTTCCTGCTCACCCATGTGGATGTCCTGTTCAGTGACACCTTCACCTCTGCTGGCCTCGACCCTGCAGGTATGCTCGTCCTATCTCTTGATGTCCTGGCTACTGCCTCCTCATTGTCAGGACTGCAGTGGGAGGGCAGGAGGGCTCCCAGCCCTGTCCCTACCCACTGAAGCTGTACTTCCTTCCTGGCCTTGAGGACCCCGCCCCGGCCTCTCCCTCCCCTCCCCACCCTTCTCATTTCAGCTCCTACGCTCAGGATCCCCACTTCTTGGCCTGGACATCGTTCTTCCTCCACCCCTTGTAGCTCCTGGGGGTGCTTGGGGGCAGAGGTCCACTTGGGAGGAGGTGGGAGGTCCCCAGACTTGACCCTGCCCAGGCCCCACCCAGGCTCCCCACCCTGCCCGGGACCCCAGTCCTATCAGGATTCAGCACATCGGAGGGCCCTCTGGCCCGAGGTAACTGAAGCCAGAGCCACTGCCTTTGCTGGCTGCTGGGAGCTGCCTCATCAGCTGGTTCTGCCTCATTCCTGCTCACCTGCCTGCTGCCCACCCATTCCCACCTGATCCTCTCTGGTTCCCTGCCTTGCCAGCCGGGGTGGGGGTTATGCTTTGGGGCCGGAGCTTGAGAAGTAGCACTTAGCTTTATCTGTTGCCCTGAATGTTCCCTGGACTGACAGCTGCCCACTTTCCCAACTTCCCAGGCCGCTGCCTCCTTCCCAGGCCCAAGTCCCTTGTGGGCAGTGGTCCCTCCACTCGCCTGTTGACGCTGGAGGAAGCCCAGGCTCGCACCCAGGGCCGACTGGGGACACCCAATGAACCCACAGCTCCCAAGGCTTCAGACTCTCCTGTGGAAAGGTGAGTGGGATGCAGGGGAGGGGAGGGGTTAGCCTTGAGGTCCCAGCTCCTCAGACTGCCTCCTATGTCTCACCCACACCTCAGGAGGAAAGGAGAGAGAGGCCAGAAACAGCGGAAGCCAGGTGGTAGCAGCTGGAAGACTTTCTTTGCACTGGGCCGAGGCCCCAGCATTCCCCGGAAGAAGCCTCTTCCCTGGCTGGGGGGGATGCGCGCCCCACCACAGCCTTCAGGTCCGAGGTTGGGCAGTCAGCATGGTGAGGGGAGACACTCTGAAGTGCCTCTGTGACCCTTCTAATCTCCTTGCAGGCAGCCGACCTGACACGGTCACGCTCAGATCTGCCAAGAGTGAGGAGTCTCTGTCATCTCAGGCCAGCGGGGCTGGTAAGCTCAGGGTGGTCTGGCCTGTGACGGGGTGGAGCCTCCAAATGCTGTATTTCAAATTTGGGGGTTTGGGTGGTTTTTGGACATTGGGTATGATGAATTGGATAAAGCATCACCCTTAGTTCATGACACACTGTGATCAATGGTCCATACAGGGTCCTTTCAAACAGTCTTATTCATTCCTTTTGAAAAAATATAAATAATATAATAAACACCCATATACCCACTGGCCAGAACTAAAAGAACCCCCACTACCTTATCTTCAAGCTCCTCCTCTCTCCTACCTGCTGCCTATCCACCAGAGGCATCCTCTAGATTAGATGGTCATCATACTCACTGATTTTTTTGTTTGTTTATTAATCCTCACGGAGGATATTTTTTCCATTGATTTATTTTTTTCTTGTAAGAGCATGAAACCAGGACTCTGGTGAGTGGGCTTAGGGCCAGAGCTGTCACCCTTGGTTTTAAGGTTTTTTTATGTACAGATGTATACATAAACATTGAGCAGTTCTAGTCATTTTAAAATGTCAGTTAAAGGTATCATAAGAAAGGGGTTGTAGTGCTATATGTGGAACTTGACTTCATTCACTACTGCATTACAGATACCATCGTGTTGCCAGTCACAGCTCAGGCTCACTCCTGCCTGCTGATCTTTAGTGCTCCATGTGCATATTTCTTTAGGAGTTGCTTGTCCATCCCACTCTGGGGCTCTATGGTGCTCCCTACCATGCCCACACTCCTGAGAGAGCTCCCCACATACTGCAGAGTACACTCATGTCCAACTGACCAAGACAATGCCCAACTGTTTTCCAAACGTGGTCGCCCCAGTCTGTACTCCCAGCAGCCTTTGTTTGGGACACTATTGGTCTCATGCTCACAGCTGTGGGGTTGTCAGACTTTATTCTGGCCCTTGGGTCTGGAGTGGTTCTCCTCAGGGACTTGCCATTCATTTCCTTTGTCACTGTGAGTCTGAACAGCTAGCTCTCCCTGGGTTCACAGCCATTGTGGCCCTACCCAGGGAAGTGCCTCTGCATGTTAGTTCCCAGCCTCCTGGGTTGTGTGTCCTGTTCTCACTAATGTGTTGGTATATAAACTTTTGAGCCCTGATCCCTAACTGCCCCTCCTCCCCAGGCCTCCAGAGGCTGAGCAGGCTACGGCGACCCCACTCTAGCAGTGATGCTTTCCCTGTGGGCCCAGCACCCGCGGGCTCCTGTGAGAGCCTGTCTTCGTCGTCCTCTGCATCCTCCTCATCCTCTGAGTCCTCCTCATCCTCAGCAGCTGGGCTCGGGGCACTTTCTGGTTCCCCGTCTCACCGAACCTCAGCCTGGCTAGATGATGGTGATGATCTGGACTTCAGCCCACCTCACTGCCTGGAGGGGCTCCGGGGACTCGACTTTGATCCCCTTACGTTTCGTTGCAGCAGCCCTACCCCAGGGGACCCCGCACCTCCTGCCAGCCCAGCACCCCCAGCCCCTGCTTCTGCCTTCCCACCCAGGGCAACTTCCCAGGCCCTTTTGCCCCATGGGCCCACCAGCCCTGCTTCACCCACTGCTCTGGACATCTCAGAGCCCCTGGCTGTATCAGTGCCACCTGCTGTTCTGGAGCTGCTGGGGGCTGGGGGAACACCTGCCTCACTCACCCCAATACCAGCACTCAGCCCCAGCCCAGGCCTATGCCCCCATGTCATCCCCCTGCTGCCACATGAAGCTGAAGCCCAGCTGAGTGACACCTGTCAACAGGAGATCTGCAGCAACCTAGTACTACCTGGTCCCGGGGAAGCCCAACGACAGCATGGTGAGTCCTACTCAACCCATCCAAAACCCTCACAGACCCTGAGGCTCCATCCAGGACCTGGCTGATGCCCCTTCCCATTCCTCTTTATATAGGGCCTGTCATGGATTCACCACTGCTGCCCCCGCCCCTGTCCCTCCTGCGCCCTGGGGGGGGCCCACCTCCACCCCCCAAGAACCCAGCACGCCTCATGGCCCTGGCCCTGGCTGAGCAGGCTCAGCAGGTGGCCCAGAGACAGAGCCAACAGGAGCATGGGAGTACCCCATTGGCTCCCCGCTCCCCTTTCTACTGCTCACTGTCCCTGGAGGTGGGTGGTGAGTCCCTCGGGACCTCAGGGAGTGGGCCACCCGCCCCTTCCCTAGCCCACCCTGATGCCTGGACCCCAGGACCCCCACCCTCCCTACCACAGCAACAAAATGTTGGGAGCCTGGTGAGGAGCCAGCGGCCCATGGGGATCTCAAGGAGGGGACACAGAAGCTCTGCCCAGGTCAGTGCCCAGCTCGGGAAGGGTGGGGGCTTCAGGGATGTGCCAGAGACATTGGCCCAGTTCCTGTGTTCTGTCTCCTCCAGGTTGTTTCTTCTGTGAGAAGCCCTGGCTTCTTCTCCTCAGCTCCCCAGGAATGCCTGCCACCCTTTCTTGGGGTCCCAAAACCAGGCTTGTACCCCCTGGCCTCCACATCCTTCCAGCCCAGTTCCCCAACCCCAGTCTGGAGGAGCCCTTTGGGTCCCCCTGCACCACTTGACAGGGGAGAGAACCTATACTATGAGATTGAGGCAGGTGAGGGATCCCTGTACTCTGGCAACACCCAGTCCTGGAGTCCCTTTCGCTCCATGCCACCAGATAGGCTCAATGCCTCATATGGCATGCTTGACCAATCACCACCATTTCATAGGTCCCCTGACTTCCTACTCAGCTACCCACCCCCCCCTTCGTGCTTTCCCCATAACCACCTGGGCTATTCAGCCCTTCAGCACCCTGCCAGGTACCCCACTCGGCCGGAGCCCCTTTATGTCAACCTAGCCCTAGGGTCCAGGGGTCCCTCATCCACCTCTTCCAGCTCCTCTTCCCCTCCTGCTCATCCTCATAGCCGTTCAGATTCAGCCCCCACAGCCCCGCACCTTCCCCAGAAAGAGAGAGCCCCCTGGGATCCCCACACCCCTCACAGGGTGCCTGGGGCCTGGGGCTCTCCTGAGCCTCTCCTGTACTACAGGGCAGCTCCACCAGCCTATGGGAGGCAGGGCAAGCACCACCGAGGTTCCTTGTACAGGAATGGGGGCCAAGGAAGGGAGGGGGCTGGTCCCCCACCCCCTTACCCCACTCCCAGCTGGTCCCTTCATTCTGAGGGCCAGACCCGAAGTTACTGCTGAACCAGAGCAGAGATCTTCCTCCCTTTCCTTCTCACTGATCTTGGCCCAACCCAGTTCCTTGTTTTGTATTTTTCTTGAGCTCCTGACCCCTACTCCAGGTTTCTAACTTTGTAACTGCTTCTGATGTGGACCCCTAACCTGTATCGCTTCCCTACCCTGGACTAAGGGCACCCCCATTCCCCCACCAACCTCTATCATGGGGCTCTCACACAAATCTGAGGGCTAGGGTGACACACTGTCCTTCCTCTTCCTCCTAGAGCCCCCAGCATGTCCTGACCTATGCACAGGGGTTGGGGGACCTCCTGCCCATCTCCCACATGCCCCACTAAACCATCTGGCAAAATTAATGAATAAAAATGGTGAAAATGTGGCTGCTAGTGTCATGCTGGGACTAGGCTCAGTGAACAAAGAGGCAATGGGCTGGCTGCTTTATCGTTTTTGTTTCAATATGTATTTATTGATTTTAGAGAGAGAGGAAGGGAGACGGATAGATAGAAACATCGATGAGAGAGAAATATCAGTTGGCTGCCTCCTGCACACACTCTTCTGAGAATCGAACCTGCAACCCTGGGCATATACCCTGATTGGGAATGGAATTGGTAATCTCTTGGTTCATGGATCAATGCTCAACCACTGAGCCAAACTGGCTGGGCTGCTTTATCATTTTATCATTTCAGCAGGTGCCGAGTGGGGAGTCCCTCTTGAGAGACTCTTAGGGACGGTAACTGCAGAGGGGCCGTGGATATCCTAAGAATCTGTGTCAGGAATGGGGTCCAGGCTGGGCCTGTCTCCAAGTTGGCATCCACCTTGCAGCTCTGCTATAATCTTCAGCAGATCCATCCTGGAGAGTAGTGGGGAAGGGATGGACTGAGAGTTAACCTCAGGTATGAGGAAGGGGCCCCTGGGCCCTCCTTACCAGGGCCCATTTCTCACTTGTGCATGTTGAAGAAGCGACCTCCTCTCTGCTCAGGGCTGGCTGCCTGTAGGGGAAAAGGCTGGAGCTGCCACCAGTGGCCATGGGCCTCAGGATAGACCTGGTGGGGTGTGTGTGTGTGTGTGTGTGTGTGTGTGTGTGTGTGTGTGTGTGTGTGTGTTGGGGGGGCGGTCAGGGCATGACCTCAGGGTCTTCTGCTTCACCTGCCCTGGTGGCTTTCTCTGCCAGCAGCCTCCAGGGTATGGGAAGCCTCTCTGTGGGTCAGCAGGCTCCCAGGGCTGGGGGTCCAGCAGGGTAGCCCTGGGCTGCCACAACCCCTGCAGAACTGGGATTTTGGCTGAGAGCTGCACCAGAGCCCTGGCTCCCTGGCAGGGAAGCTGATTCCTGAAGGCTGGAGTGCAGCGCAGAACCCTGGGGGAAGCAGGTCAGTGAAGGGACAGTTGGGAGACCCAGGAAGTGGTTCCTGCTCAAAGGAGAGGCAGCCAAAGAAACTGGTGACTATTGGGATGGGTCACAAGTTAGGGATTGAATGGTCACACAGACCTTTAGGGGTAGCCATACTGTTGAGCGGGGCTCCAGGCAGTGGTGCAGGCTGATCCTGGTTGTGCCGCCGTGGCCTAGGTACAGGTCAGAGCTGGCACTGAGGCTGCTGCCGGAGTCCTAGGCTGGGACCCTCTGGACTCTTCTGTAGCCTGTGACCTCAGGAGTCTCCACGGCCAGCAGAGAGCTGGCATGGGTGGCCTAGGTGCCCCATGGCTCCCTTGATTCTCCACATCCCTGCCCTGGCTCCTACCTGGAATGGGGAGGGGCCTTGGGATGTCACAGGCCTGAGCGAAGTCTTGCCTCTGGGAGCCAGCTCATAGTATAGTGTCACTGGGGGTACAAATCAGTTGGTTGGAATTAGGGGGTACAGCCGCGCTATGCTCAGCACCTGCCACCACTCCTCTTTGCTCTCTAGACTGGTGGGGAACCCTGGAGTGCAGGGAACAGTGTGGTCCAATTCACCAGGGAGCTCACCTCAGGAGCCAAATCCTTTGAAAGGAGGCTGGATGTGGGACATGAGCCCTGCAGAAGGTTCCCACCCTGCCAACCTGTCCTGTATCTGGGCCATGGCCTCCTACGGCAGATATCGGGTATTCTTCAGGCTGCCCACCAGTCAGCAGGCTCTTGATCCAGCCCAACCCGAACCAAGGCCTGGTAGGGGGTTGGCAGCAGGGGTTCCAAGGCCAGGTTCTAGACTGCCACCAGGTTAGCCTTTATCTCAGGCCCTCTTTTCCAATCCAGCTCTCTTATGAGGAAGCATGATTGGAGGATCCAAACCAGTGGGGTACCTCAATAGGGCAGTGTGTAGAGTCACTTACTGACCAGTGAAGACCTCCTGGGCCACAGTGCAGAAGCTGTAGAGGTCAGAGGTGGCCACAGGCATATGACTGCACATGAGCTCAAGTGGCAGTCATGGGTACAGTTCGGAGGTGGGGTAGCCTTGGGCCTGGGCCTCCCCAGAGGCAGCCTTGATGAAGCCTGTGGAGAATGAAGGACCTGCTGAGCTACTGACCACTAGATAAGGACACGGGGCAGGCAGATGAGACACGTACTCATCTGGGCTGCAGCCAGCACTGGTGTAGAGGGCGCCCATGCTCACCAGCTGCACAGATGCAAACTGAGGCTGCCATGGGCATGCCAGTGGGCCTGCAGAAACAACAGAGCTTCTGTGCCTGCAGTAGCAGTGGCTGGGCAGCAGGCCTGGCTTAGTGCGAGACTGCCTCTCACCTGGTCCCTGCGTGTGCAGAGCCACATGCAGGGAGCCCAGCCATATGGGCTTGAAGAGAAAGTGCAGCCCAACAGGCCTGCTGTAGGGCTCAGTGCCATCAGCAGCAGCAGGTTGGGTGGTATAGGGTGCTAGGTAGGAGAAAAGGAGGCCACTCACAAAGAGGCTCCAGTCTGCATGGGGTGGAGGCTGCCCCTGGGCACAGATTACCATGTGCCAGGGGCTGCTGATCTATACCAGCAACTGGACAGGAGAGAAACAGCTTGGCTGTTTATTCCCTGTTTGTGATACACCTGCCTTCTCTCTGCAGCCTATGAGACACAGCATATAGAATGGGTTCCCACTATTCAATGGGAGGCGGATCACTTCAGTAGGAAGGCTCCATGCCAGGTACTGGTCCAGAAGTGAAGACTGTAGCTGTGGCCATTGCCATACTCCCTGGTCTTTTGTTTATAAACACGAATCAGGAGGGCAGGCAGGAGAGTAGGTTGGCCTTGGAGTTGGCATATCTGCAGTGCTGAAGGTCAGCCAACAGTACATCAGCCTGGGTTCTAGGGGCCTTCAGTTGCCACGCTTTGACTGGATGGCCCCTCCATAGGAGGCTGGAGATGGGGAGGGGAGAGAGTGTATAGCTGAGACGAAAGGGCTTTCCTTGTGAGGGGAACAGGGGGTCTGAACTGTTTTCAGAGCTCTCCTCTTGACAGCCAGGCAGCGGTGTGGGAGGAGCTATCTCTCACTTGACGATTAGTGTATGAGCTGCTCTCATAAGTGTGACAGGGCTCACCTAGGCTGGCAGCTGCTCTTTGGGACCCATGAGGGGTATACTTGTTACCAGCCCCAGTGGCCACAGGCTGCTCAGCTGGGGAAGGGTTCAGGACTATGAGGCATGAAGAGGACAGTGGTACTCCCTGCTCCCCCAACCTCTTCTGACTGAACCCCGAGGCTGGGTTTGGGGGTTTCCTGATCTGCTCTGGCCTTAGTGCCCTGGGGCAGTATGAGAGTAAGTCTGGGTAGCTGGGAGTGGTGGCTTCACAGCAAAGACAGGGAGCCACACAGGCTATGTCCAGAGCCAGTGTGCAATTGGCCCAGTGATACGGTGCATGCCAACTCACCGCCCTGCGCTAGTGCTAATACGTGGGAATGACAGGGTTGTAATATCTCAAGCTCCTGGGTGAGGGGCATGTGGGGTGAGATAGGGTTAAGGTGCTGGCCCAGATGCTCCCACTCTACTTGGGCCACTGCTTACCTCCTGGTTCTGCTTCGTACCAAACTTCTCTGCCCTGTCCCAAGAAGTGCTATTCATGCAGATGCAGGTCACCTACTACCTGCAGCACATGCCAATACCACCAGGCTACAGCCCAAGAAGACATCTGTGTGCAGAAGTGTGCTGCAATTGAGGCAGCGGCTGGACAATGAGGACAAGAGTGGATTAGAAAAGGGACTAAACAGAGACAAGAGGTGGCAGAATGGGAGCACTTAGGGATGAAAGGAGTCACTGTGAACATAAAAGGTGGAAATCAGGACAGGAGGGATAGCTTGGAGACACAGTGGGGTCTTTGAGAGGATGAGAGGATCACTATGAGCATGGGAGGCACCAGGAGAATGGAAATAATCATTGGAGGACAAGAAGGGGTTAATTGAAAGGTCAAAAGGGGTCACTGGGGACAGCAGGGTCATCAAGGAGTGAGAGTACTCTGAGAAAGAGCCCTGGCTCGCTGGGGCTCAGACTCAGGGCCCTGGGAGTATGGGGGCATCACCACCTGCCCGCTCATTGGTTTGTGTTGGCACCAAGGGCTAGCAGGAGCTGCATGGTAGAGCTGTGGCCCAACAGCACTGAGAGGAAGAGCACTGTCTGCCAAGCAGAGTTCTCACCATCTATCTAGACAACTGAGGAGCAGTGAAGCTTAGGACTGTCCCTACCCCTCACTCCAGGCAACACTTTGCCAACTCCCAGTCCCTGACTGGGTTACTTTAATCTCAGGTTGCATTCCTGTGTCCTAGAACCCCTACCCTCCAGCCTCTGGGAACTCCGCATCAGGATCCATCTCAACCCAGTGCTCACCGTTAAGTCCAGAGTGTTGGAACAGGGATGACATTTACCTGTCATGCAGACCTCTATCCCCCATCACAGAGCTGTCAGAATCATACAAAGGTACCCAGGGGCCAGGGAGACAGTGGACTTTGTGGGGGAAATGAGCCTCATGCACTGGGCAGGGCAAGCAGCCTCCACCTAGCTCTAATTCAGTGTATGTGTAGGTCCTCCCAATTCTTCAAGGAAAGCAAACTCACTGGATTTTTATCAGGAAATCTCTCAAGTTTACATTGAACACTACATGTAAGGCAGAATCCAGATAGCAACCTCCTCAGCACCTCTGCCTCTATGCCCTTGCTAATCACTTCCCCTATTATCCTGCTTAGATCTCCCTTCCCAAGCCCTCATCTCTGCACCCATCATGCCCCAAACCCTATTTCTATGCACCTATTGTATCTGAGTTCCTCTTTTCAAGGCCCTATCCCATATCTCAGGAACAGCACACATGCCATACTTGTCCTTAAACTCTTATGTTCTTGGCAGACATGGCTAATGAACCGTGCACTTGATCAAACCCAGCTTAGTCTCTGTCACAAAATCTCTCCAAATGAGATCCTTCAGGAACCTCTGAACATCAAACTTACTGCATCTTATTTTTCTCAGTAGCCCACCATCTTTTGCAATGGCATCCTAACTGATTTTCTGCATTTGTCTTGGACCCCTGCAAATGTATAGTAAAACACAAAGCATTTTTCTTTTTTTATAGATGCCTTTTAAACATAGAATTTATTGGGGTGACATTGGTAAATAAAATTATGTAGGTTTCAGCTATACAATTCTACAATATATCATCTGTATATTGTATTGCGTGTTTACCCCAAGTGTCCTTCCACTTTCATTTACCCACCCCCCCCCCTCTTTACCTCCGCTCACTCCCCTACGCTCTGGCAATCACCATGCTGTTGTTTGTGTCCACCTTGTTAGTTTATTTTGTTCATAAATTTCACATATAAGTGAAATCATATGATACTTATCTTCCTCTGACTGGCTTATTTCACTTAGCATAATATTCTCCAGTCCATCCATGCTGTTGCAAAAGGTAAGTTTTCCTTGTTTTTACAGTTGAGCAGTATTTTATTGTGTACTAAAAGTGTACCACAGCTTTTTTACCCACTCATCTATTCATGGGCACTTGGGCTGTTTCCATACCTTGATTATTATAAATGCTGTTATGAACACAGGGGTGCATATATTCTTTTGAATTAGTGTTTTGAAATTCTTAAGATATATTCCCAGAAATGGAATTGTTGGGTCATAAGGCAGTTCCACTTTTAACTTTTTGAGGCAACTCCATACTGTTTTCCATACTGGCGGCACCAGTCTGCATTCCCACCAAAAGTGCACAAGGGTTTCCTTTCTCCACATCCTCACCAAATTTGTTTGTTGATTGGTTGATGATTGCCACACTAACAAGTGTGAGATGATACCTCATTGTGGTTTTAATTTTCATTTCTCTGATGATTAGTGACATTGAACATCTTTTGTCTATTGGCCATCTGTATATACTCTTTTTTTAAAAATCTTTATTGTTCAGATTATTACAGATGTTCTTTTTTTCCCCCCATAGCTTCCCTCCACCTGGTTTCCCCCTTGCCCCCCGCCGTGCCCTTACCCCCACTACTGTCTTCATCCATAGATGTAAGATTTTTGTCCAGTCTCTTCCCATACCCCTCATACTCCCTTCCCCCTGAGATTTGTCAGTCCATTCCCTTTCTATGCCCTTCTATTCTATTCACCAGTTAATTCTGTTCATCAGATATTTCTATTGACTTAATTGTTACAGTCATTGGTTGGTAGATATGTATTTGTTGTCCCTTTGTTGTTCATATTTTTTATTTTTACCTTTTTCTTCTTCTTCCTCTTCTTAAAGAATGCCCTTCAACATTTCAAGTAATCTGGTTTGGTGGTGATGAACTCCTTTAGCTTTTTCTTGTCTGTGAAACTCTTTATCTGACCATCAATTTTATATGATAGCTTTGCTGGGTAGAGTAATCTTGGTTGTAGGTTCTTGCTATTCATCACTTTGAATATTTTTTGCCACTCCCTTCTGGCCTGCATGGTTTCTGTTGAGAAATCAGCTGATAGTCGTATGGGTTCCCCCTTGTAGGTAACTGTTTTTCTCTTGCTGCTTTTAATATTCTCTCTTTGTCTTTTGCCCTTGGCATTTTATTTTATTTTTTAATATATTTTATTGATTTTTCACAGAGAGGAAGAGAGAGGGACAGAGAGTTAGAAACATCGATGAGAGAGAAACATTGGTCAGTTGCCTCCTGCACACCTCCCACTGGGGATGTGTCCACAACCAAGGGACATGCCCTTGACCAGAATCGAACCTGGGACCTTTCAGTCCACAGGCCAACTCTATATGCACTGAGCCAAACCGGTTAGGGCTGCCCATGGCATTTTAATTATGATGTATCTTGGTGTGGTCCTCTTTGGATTCCTTTTGTTTAGGATTCTCTGTGCTTCCTGGATTTGTAAGTCTATTTCTTTCACCAGGGAGGGGAAGTTTTCTGTCATTATTTCTTCAAATAGGTCTTCAATATCTTGCTCTTTCTCTTCTTCTGACACCCCTATAATTCTGATGTTGGTATGCTTAAAGTTGTCCCGGATGCTCCTTACACTATCTTCACACTTCTGGATTCTTTTTTTTTTTTTTTTCTAGTTGGGTGCTTTTTGCTTTTTAGTTTTTCAAATCTTTGACTTGATTCTTGTAAACCTCTAGTCTGCTGTTGGATCTCTGTATAATATTCTTTATTTCAGTCAGTGTATGCTTAATTTCTAGTTGGTCCTTTTTCATATCCTCGAGGATCTCACTAGATTTATTGAGGGTCTCACTAAGTTTATTGGCGGTTTCTAGAAAATTCTTGAAAAACTTTAAAACCGTGGTTTTGAACTCTGTATCCAGTTATTTGCTTTCCTTCATTTCTGTCATTTGTGATCTGTTTCTTTGTCTCCACATTTTGGCTGCTTCCCTGAGTTGATAGAGTGGTGTTTTAGGTCCCAGCTGCAGTCTGTTAAATTAGGCTGCAGGCAGACAGGCACACAGCTTGGATGGGGTTGTATATTGGGTGGGGCGGGGTCTCAGAATCACCAGGGCGGAGCAATCTGTGATGGCTGCCCCTCAGCCGGCTCCTTGGCTTTTCCCCGTTTTGCAAGCCCTGGCATCTGCGTGCCCCTGAGTCCCCGAGTCTTGGAGCTCCACATCAGCGATCGCTGTGAGCAGCTCTGCTAGAAGTCACTCGTCTTCCGTCCCATTGCCAGACTGCCTGCACCGAGTTCTCTGTGACCCTGGAGCTTGTAATTACTTACAAGCCACTGACCCAGGTGCTGCCACAGCCACCCTTTCGCCCGCATCTGTACCTCTCAGTTTTGGCGCTGAGAACTTCTACTCAGTCTTAATGCACTCCTTAAAGCTTCCACTCCCTTGGTTCTGGAGGATGGCTGTTAAACTTTATAGTTGTATTTTTTAATGTGGATGTGGGAGGCTGCACTTTTAGGTATATACCTTATGCTGCCATCTTGGTTCCTCCTATATATACTCTTTGGAGAAGTGTCTATTTAGATCCTTTGCCCATTTCTTAATTAGATTGTTTGGGAAGGGGTTGGTGTTGAGTTTTATAAGTTTTATCTGATATGGGATATTAAGCCCATATCAGATTTATCAGCAAATATGTTCTCTCATTTAGTGGATTGCCTTTTCATTTTGTTGATTGTTTCTTTTGCTGTGCAAAACCTTTTTAGCTTGATGTACTCCCATTTGTTTATTTTTTCTCTTGTTTCCCTTGCCTGAGGAAATATATCACAAAGCATTTCTTGATCTACATAATTATTATAATGATAATAATTTCATTTCTTGTAATAGATACTTACACAAGTTATTCCAAAAACAGAAAAATAAAAAAGAGGGCAAGATTCATTTTATAACACTAGTATGACCTTAATTCCAAACCCAGATGAGCGTTTCCTGAATCAGAAAATAAAATTACATATCAATTTTATTTGTGATCACATATACAAAAGCCCTAAATAAAGTAAAAGAGCTAATCCATCAGTTTATTCCCAGAAAGCAAGGATAATTCCACAAAAGAAAATATATCAATGTAATAAAACACATTCATAGATTAAAAGACTAAAATCATGTCTAATTTTGTAAATACAGAAAAGGCAATTGATAAAATTCAATGCTTACTTGTGATTAGGGGGAAAACACCTCATAAAACTAAGAATAGATAAAACTTCCTTAGTTAATAAAAAATTATAAACCGAAAACCAAGAGCAAGCATATACTTAACGCAGAAGCATAGACTATATTCCCTTAAATATCAAGAACAAAGAAAGAATTGTCTATTGACAACAAGGTAGGGAGTTCTGACCAACACCTTATGACAAAATAAATAAATAAATTAGAGTTTACAGATTGAAGGGCTGATGCCCGACCGGTGTGGCTCAGTGGTTGAGTGCCTGCCTATGAATCAAGAGGTCACATGCCCGGGTTGCCGTCTCGATATCCAGTGTGGGCATGCAAGAGGCAACCAATCAGTGATTCTCTCTCATCGTTGATGTTTCTATCTCTCTCCCTCTCCCTTTCTCTCAGAAAAAAAAAAAAAAAAGATTGATGGGCTGAGACCAAACCTCCACCATCTGCAGATAAGAAAAAGTAACAGAATCAACAATTACAACTATTAAGCAAGTTCACAGAGTGGTCAGATATACAATCAAATTACAAAAATCAATAAAAAACAAAAATTGCAAACTGAGTAATATTGATTTCCTACCCATGACTCCAGTGATGTCCCATCACACACAGAACAAAATCCATATATCCCTTTTTGAGTCCCTTTCCTGTCTGTTCCTGGCACCTCTTCAGCTGTGGTCCTCTCCTTGAGTACCCTTGCTCCCTGCTGCTACTTACACATACCCAGTTTGTTTTGACTTCAGGCCCTTTGCAATGGTTATCCCACCTTTCTGAAATGCATTTCCTCCAGCTTTTTGTATGATTGGCTCTTATACTGTGAGACTCAAGTACCACCCCACCCAAAAGCCCATCCTTTCCAGTGTGTTTACCTTATCCTCATCACTCTCTTAAATTCCCATAATAGATTTCACTCACAATGACCCAAAAGATCATGTTTTCCCATAAATCCCCATCACAGACAATAGAGCTGTGTACATAGTAGGTGTCTTGAACAAAATTGTTGACTCACCAAAAGTCGAATCTCCATATTGCCCCTGAA
Source organism: Murina feae (assembly GCA_004026665.1). Lineage (NCBI taxonomy): Eukaryota > Metazoa > Chordata > Mammalia > Chiroptera > Vespertilionidae > Murina > Murina feae. The sequence continues at coordinate 13,410 of PVJC01010730.1, read as the reverse complement.
TTTTGCCCCCACAGGTAGTTCCAGCAGCCAAACCCTCATCTCTCCTCAGGAGTGGGAAGAAGCCCCAGCCTGGACCACCAGCAACAGCCAGGTGATACAGATGGCCCACCAGGGTTTCTGGATCCCAGGTGGAGCTCAGCTCCATGGGGAAGTGAGCGGTCACTCAGGGAGGGCATCTGTGGGCTCTGGACTCAGTCAGCTCCTGGACAGGGACCAACTGGGGGGGGTCTCATGAAGATGGGATGAAGAGATGAATGGGACCTCAGGGAGCAATAAAGACAGGGCTGGGCCCAGCCAGCGTGGCTCAGTGGTAGAGCATTGACTTATGAACCAGGAGGTCATAGTTCATTTGATTCCTGGTGGGGCACATGCCTGGGTTGTGAGCTCGATCCCCAGTAGGGGTTATGCAGGAGGCAGCCGATCAATGATTTTCTCTCATCATTGATATTTCTATCTCTTCTCCCTTCCTCTGAAATTAATAAAAATATATTCCTTAAAAAGTTAAAAAAAAAGACAGAGCTGGCTGGGAGTCCTCGGGGGAGGAGGGCAGTCTGAAAAGGAAGAAAATCAGGGAGGCATCTGAATGAGAAAAGGGTTAGGTTCTGGCAGAGCTACATACCCATAAGATCAGAAAGATCAGGGATCTAAGGGAGTCTGAGAGTTGAAGGGGATTTAAGGAAATCTGAGAGAGGGTGCAGACCTACAGGGGTAGGATCTGGACCTGAGAAAGGAGTCTGGGGGCTTGGCAAGAGGGTCTGAAGATTACCTATGGGCTGGAGGAAGAGGGGCCTAAGAGGTGGTAGGGTGTATGGGCTGTGAGAGTAGGTCCAAGGGAAGAAGACGGTTGGAAGGTAGGTTCTGTGAGCTGGGGAAAGGGCCCTGGCCTGCTTGCAGTCGCTGGGGCTTGAGGGAGAAGAGAGGGATCCAGGTCTGCAGGCTATGAGAGGGTCTGAGGGTTAGAGAGAAGACTGAAGTTTAGGGAAGTGTCAGTGTGCTGGGGTGGGGTCTACAGGTTAGGGGAAGGATCAATGGCAGAAAGGGGTCACTAGCATGTCAAACTTGTGGCTGGTAGGCCGCATTCAGCTTACCTGTGCAACTTTGACATGCTTGGCAAGGGTCTGTGAAATGAAGCCAGGCTTTGATAAAGGAGAGGGCCTGGAGTTGTAGAAGAAGTGGGGAGGAAGGGAGCAGCCTAAGGGTGGGGTCAGCAGGTCAGGAGCAGGGTCTGGTGGAAAGCTGAGGACCCAGTAAGATCTAAAAAGATTCTATGGCCCAGACCAGGGTCCATGGGGCTTAGCACCTACCTTTGGTCTTCAACAGTGATCACCATGTGTCTGCCAGGTGATCCTGGAGCACTAGCTCTGGCAATTTGGGTGGGAATCCTAAGTGCAGGTACATCAATGGCTTCCTGCCACATTTGTGTTTGCACAATAGGCTCCCTCCAGTGAGAGGCACCCTCCCCCTAGGGCTCTGAGGTGACCAGAGAACAGACACTAATGTCTGCCCCGGAGCTGTTAGCTGCACCCTTCCTACCCGACCCAAACCAGCCTGGGACTTCAGGACTTGTTTGAGGCAGCTGGCCTTCCTATCCCTGTGCTTGGTGGTCTTCATCGCATACTTCCCACCCTCCACCAGAGGCTGTTTCTTCTCTCTGTTCTGCCTCAGCTTCTCCTCTTTTCCTCAGACCTGGGGCTTCGCAATGTCCTAGACATCTTCTCTTGGGACCTTCATACCAACCAGGTCCTACAAGTGGCCTCAGTATCTCCCCAAAACTACATTTCCTTCCTGATCCCTCTCTCAGGATTGGCCCCACTGTCCCCACTTCAAGCCAGAGGCCTAGGTTCCTTCCCGTCCAGCCTATTAATCCCATATCTCCTGATTGCCCTCTCTCCCCTCCCCCACAGCCTAGCCCTGGGGGATTTCCTACTCCAGATTCCCCTGGGCTCCCAGCCTGTCTCCCCACTCTGGTTCACCCACCACATGACAGCCAGTGGGATCTTCTGAAAGCCAAACCTGATTGTCCCTCCCCTGCTTGAAATGCTCCTGACTACCCAGTGCCCTTGGGACCAGGTCCGTGCTCTGTAGCCTGGTATCTAAAACTGCATCATCTCGCCCTACCCATCCTTTATCCTTGTCTCCACACTCCCCAGTCTGTTTCACAATTCTTTTTATGCACATGCCCTTGCCTTTGAATGCTCTTCTCCATGTTCACTTGGTTATTCTTATGAATACTTTGGGAAGCTCTCTTGATCACACAGGTGTCTCCTCTGGCCTGGGCCTTCTGCATGGGCTTTCTCCATCACAGCATGACCATTCTGGACTATCACTGTCTGAAGATGGGTCTGTCTACCTCTACTGGACTAAGAACCCTGTGGGGCTGGGCCTGGGGTTGTCTTTGGCATTGTTGTGTCCCCAGCATTGTTCACCTCAGAGTCTAGCTCAGGAGGAGCCTCAGAAAATGTTACTAAATGAGAGCGTTTGCCTCTCCCCTCTTTCTCTCCCTGCATGTATGGCTCTGGCCCAGACTCTCAACTTCGGTGCCTCAGTGTCTCCTCTTCATCTGGGCATCCTCTGAAGTGAAGAAAGTTCCTGCTTCAGTCATTGACTGGCTTAAGAGAGCTGACCCCAGGACCATCTTAGGATAGACTGCTTTTGGGTGGTGGTGATGAAGGGGTTTCATTAGTCTCTGATCAATGCCCTTGCTATGCTCTAGGGTTATCTAAAGTTCTCTCTTGAGCTGCAGAGCACTCTCTTGGGCTGGCTGGGGTCAAGATTATCCTCTTTCAAAGGAGGCAGCTTCAGTGCAGGGCAGCAGCCTGGGCAGTAGCTCAGCACCTTTATTGACCACATAACCCCAAGGGTGACTAAGAAGGTACCCTCAGGTCCTGCCCCAGCAGTCTCCGCCGAAGTTCTTGACTGAGCAGCTCCCATTCCCTGCGGGCACCCCGCAGCACACTCTGGTTCTCCTGGGCCCTCCGAATCAGGTAGGGGATCACCTCTTCCAGGGAGCCATAGGGGATGGACTTATACACAGCATAGCCAGCCTGCCCTGCAGGGAGAATGTAAGCAGGATGTGGGTTCATGTTTGGAGAGAGGCTCTCTTAGGCCCCATCTGGAACAGAGATTTCCAGTTCTGAGAACATGGCAAACTAAATGAGTTAGACGACATTTCCTACTGGAAAACTAACAATTCTGGAGTTAACATTAAAAAAATCTTGAAGTTTAAAATGCTGCCAAGAGAATAAGAAGTTTACTAATCTAAGAATTAAGAGAAAGTGGGAACCAGAGAGGGAAAGGATGCACAGGAAGCACTTCGGTCCTGCAGGCAAAATCGAGCTGCTATTTGATGACTTCACAGAACCCAAGGGATACAGAAAATGAGACAAAGTCTGACCAGGGTGTAAAGAACTCCCCCACATTCAGCTGGAACACAAAAATGTACACCCTCAGAGTAAAAGTTCCCTCCACTCCCAGGGAATGGCCTTGACCATAAGTAGAGCAGAGAAGAAAGCAGAGAAATCCACCTCTGAGAGGCTATGGCCATGGGTAAGTCCGCTTACATATATGCAGCCTAAATTTGCATATCTGGGATATCTCAAGAAACCTGAAGCTATGAATTTAGGGTACAATGGCAGAAGAAAACATAATTCTTCTAGTCTCAGTCCCTGGGGAGCAAAGTGGTAAAGGTAACAAAGCACATAGGAAACAAGACAGCATGATTGAGAACTAGCTAAACAACAGACAGCAGGCACAGAAACAAAGACCTGCAAGGCCTTAAACATTGGAATAACAGATCTCTCTGGGAGGGTCTGGAGACTGGGCCATCTGAAGGCTCTAGAGAGGAGGATGGCCAGGCATTGGTTGGAAATGTGAGAGGGGACCTAGTAGAGAAGGAGTGAGGCCTGGGTCTGGGTGAGGCGTGGTGGTGGCGGGGAATGGGCCATTCACATACCCAATGCCAGGGAGACGTGGTCACACATCCCCAGAAGTTGTCCAAAACAGACAGGTCCATCCGGAGGAATGCCCAGCTCCCACATGCTACAGAAAAGGTCACATCACCAATCCAAACAGTGGCTAAATCTGAGCTGAAAGTCAGCCATTAGGTACCCACAGGGCTATTCCAGTTATTTAAATATTAAAATACTTTTAACTTAATGATAAATAACTAGTGCTCTGAAATCCCTGAAAGTTCTTTAGTGAGTTCCTTGACACCCTCAGACTTCCCCATGCCCCAGCAAATAAGAGATGATGCCTTGTTCAGCTGGGGCTATAAGACCTACAGGCATAGCAGGGGTTAAATGTTTCTAATACCCTCCCCAGAATTCCTCTGAACCTACTGTCCCCACACTGCTCCTCCTCTTGTTTCATGTCCACCATCCTCTACCTATCTTTCCCTAGCATTTGAGTGAGGGAGAGGATGGGAGGGGCCCACCTCATACCGTTTGGTTGCTTGGTGAATAGATTCCTCATTGTGGGAAGCCACCATGAGGTGGCACATGGGGCCACGGTGGGACACATGAGTCAGCATCAGCTCCAGACAGCGTCTGTAACTGAAGAGAGTTGTTCTGTTCAGCTATGGTATCTGGTGAGCAAGGGTCAGGCCTCAGCGACTGGTATTTCTGTTCTTGGGACATGAGGTGCCTAAGAGCAAGGACTCTGGAATCACAAAATACCCTACTTCCACTTGGACTAGCCACAAGGAACATGCCTTCCCAGAGCATTTTTCCTCTCTTGTAACAATGTGAGTTCACCTAACAGTGATGCTGTGAGGATGGAGTGAGATGAAGGTGTACAAAAAACCTTTGTCATAATGGCAGTCTCACAACAAAGGGCCACATCACATGCAGAAAATGATGTTTCCTTAGGGTCATTCACTGCAGCGTTGTCTATAGTACAAGGCTAGCAACAACTCAAATGTCTGTAAGTAGGGGACTGGCTAAATGATGACCATGGAGCTATAGGTACACAGAGGATGGGCCATATAGCTGTAGAAAGAACATGAACGCTCTGGGTACAGAAAGATAAAAAGACTGAAAAATGCTTTCTGAGCTGCCGTAGGCCAGATGCCGCCTTATGGCCTTCACGGGCTATTTTCCATTGCTCTCCAGATCTGTTCTTTGTTCTTCTCAGTCCCTCTGGAGGCTGACTTTCATGTTCTGCATCACCCATGGAGTCATGGGCAGAAGATCAGAGGTGAGAGGAGAGAACTCAGGTGTTTTGTCCCTTAGCCCTCTCCCTGCTCTGCCCTAACTATCCTGTGTTGGCCATATCTCCTCCAGTGTGGCTCTCCTTCCTCACCTATAGCATAGGGGCCATAACGGCTTTCCATTTTTGTGGGTTCCTAGGTGCTACAACATTCCCTGTGGGTTCTTCCAACTCTGCCCACACTCCATTAATTTAGACCCTTCACTAAGTCTCCTTGCCTGATACACATATATTCATTCATCTGACTCAAATCAACTCTGTGAGGCAGATGTTCTGATTACCCCCATTTTACCAAGGGAGAGATTGAAGGGGAAAGAGGTTCTTGTTCCCCTGCCACACAGCTAGAAATGGCCAAGTAGGTGTCCTTTAGGACCCAGTGGCTCAGCCTCCCCAATCAGTATGGAACCCAGGCTGATGCTCTAAGATGGGCTCATTATTACTAGACTATTTTACCTTTTTTTAAAAAAATTAAAATTTTATTGTTGAAAGTATTACATATGCCCTCTTTATTCCCCCATTGACTCCTTCTCGCCCTCCCCACCCCCACCCCAAGTCTTCACCATCCTATTGTCTGTGCCTAGGGTTATGCATACATGATCTTTGGTTTATCTCTTCCCACCCACCCACCCTCCTTGCCTTCCCTCTGAGATTCCGAAGACTATTCCATGCTTTTAAATCTCTGGATCTATTTTGTTCATCAGTTTATTTTGTTCATTAGATTCCACATATGAATGAGCTCATGTGATACTTGTCTTTCTCTGACTGGCTTATTTTACTTAGCATAGTAGTCTCTAGGTCCCTCCATGCTGTTTCAAAGGGTAAGAGAGCCTTCTTTTTTATACCTGCATAATATTCCATGGTATAAATGTACCACAGTTTTTATCCAATCATCTACTGATGGGCACTTGGGCTGTACCTATTGTAAATTGGTGCTATGAACATAGGGGTGTATACATTCTTTCTGATTGGTGTTTTGGGTTTCTTAGGATATATTCCTAGAAGTGGGATCACTGGGTTAAATGGCAGTTCCATATTTAATTATTTAAAATATATTTTATTGATTTTAGAGAGGAAGGGAGAGGGAGAGAGAGATAGAAACATCAATGATGAGAAAGAATCATTGATTGGCTGCCTCCTGTACGCTCCTACTGGGATCGAGCCCACAACCCAGGCATGTGTCCTTGACCGGAATAGAACCCGGAACCCTTTGGTCCACAGGCTGATGCTCTATCCACTGAGCCAAACTGGCTAGGGCCCATATTTAATTTTTTAAAAAATATATTTTTATTGATTTCAGAGAGGAAGAGAGAGGGAGAGAGATAGAAACATCAGTGATGAGAGAGAATAATTGATCAGCTGCCTTCTGCATGCCCCACACTAGGAATCAAGCCCACAACCTGGGCATGTGCCTTGACCAGGAATCGAACCATGACTCTTGGTTCATAGGTTGATGCTCAACCACTGAACCACGCTGCCAGACCATATTTAATTATTTGAAGAAACTTTATACTGTTTTCCATAATGACTGCACAGGTCTGCATTCCCACCAGCAGTGTACTAGGGATCCCTATTCTCCACATCTTTGCCAGTACTTATCATTTGTTGATGGTAGCCATTCTGACAGGTGTGAGGTGATAGCTCATTGTCATTTAAAAAAAATACTTTTTAATTGACTTTGAGCATTTTTTCATATGTCTCTTGGCCATCTGTGTGTCTGCTTTGGAGAAGTGTCTATTTAGGTCCTTTGCCTATTTTTTTAATATATATTTTTACTAGAGGCCTGGTGAACAAAATTTGTGGACTTGGGGGATGAGGGTGTCCCTCAACCTGACTTGTACCCTCTCCCAGTCCAGGAGCCCTCAGGGGATGTCCAGCTAATGGCTTAGGCCCACAGGGAGCAGACCTAAGCCATCAGTTGGACATTCTTAGTGCTGCCTGCAGAGGTGGGAGAGGCTCCCGCCACTGCTGCTGTGCTCACCAGCCATGAGCCCTGGTTAAGCAGCACTCCTCCTGTGGGAGTGCACTGACCACCAGGGGGCAGCTCCTGCTTTGAGCGTCTGACCTTTGGTGGTCAGTGTGTGTCATAGTGACCTATCATCAGCCTTTCAGTTGATTTGCATATCAGCCTTTTATTATATAGGATTGATTTCAAAGAGAAAGGGAGAGGGAGAGAGAGAAACAACGATGACAGGGAATCATTGATCGGCTGCCTTCTGCATGCTCCCTACTGGGGACCGAGCTCGCAACCTAGGCATGTGCCCTTGGCCAAAAGTGAACTCAGGACCCTTCAGTCCTCAGGCTGACACTCTATCTATTAAGCCAAACTGGCTAGGGCATGCTATTTTTTAAAATTGGATTGTTTGTCTTCCTGTTGTTAAGTTGTATGAGTTCATTATATAATTTGGATATTAACTTTATCAGATGTATCATTGACAAATATGTTCTCCCATACAGTGGACTCCCCTTGTGTTTTGGTGATGGTTTCTTTTGCTGTGCAGAAGCTTTTCATTTTGATGTAGTCCCATTTATTTCTTTTTCCCTTAGTTTTCTTTGCCCTAGGAGATGTAGCCACAAATATATTGCTACAAGAGATATCTGAGATTTTGCTGCCTATGATTTCTTCTAGGATTTTTATGGTTTCATGACTTACATTTACGTCTTTTATCCATTTTGAGTTTATTATTGTGTATGGTGTAAGTTGGTGGTCTAGTTTCATTTCTTTTTGCATATGTCTGTCCAATTGTCCCAACACTATTTATTGAAGAGTCTGTCTTGTTTCCACTGTATATTCTCGGCTCCTTTGTCAAATATTAATTGAATGTAATGACTTGGGTCCATTTCTGGGGTCTCTGTTTTATCCCATTGATCTATATGCCTGTTCTTGTGCCAGTATCAGGATGTTTTGATCACAGTGGCTTTGTAATATAGTTTCATATCTGGTATTGTGACCCCTCCAACTTTATCCTTTTTTCTCAAGATTGCTGCAGCTATTCAGGGTCTTTTTTGATTCCATATAAATTTTTGGAGTATTCATCCTAGATCTGTGAAATATGCTGTTAGGTATTTTAATAGGGATTGCATTCCATCTGTACATTGCTTGGGGTAGTATTTTAATGTTAATTCTACCAATCCATGAACACGGTATATTCTTCCACTTTTTTATATATTTCTCTGTCTCTTTTTTTAATGTCCTGTAGTTTTCTGAGTATAAATCCTTTACCTCCTTGGTTAAGTTTATTCCTAAGTATCTTATTTTTTTTGTTGTAATGGTAAATGGGATTATTTGTTAAGTTATTCTTTCTGAGTATTCATTATTGGTGTATAATAGTGCCATCAATTTCTGGGTGTTAATTTTGTATCCTGCTACATTGCCGAATTCCTTTATTAACTCTAGTAGTTTTTTGGTGGAGTCTTTAGGGTTTTCCATTTCATGTTATCTGTGAATAATTAGAGTTTTACTTCCTCCTTTCCACTTTGGATGCCTTTTATTTCTTCTTCTTGTCTGATCTCTGTGGCTAGGACTTTCAGTGCTATGTTGCATAAGAGTGGTGAAAGCAGACATCTCTCTCTTGTTCCTGTTCTTAGGGAAAATGGTCTTAGGAAACACTGAGTATGATGTTGCCTGTAACTTTGTCATATATGGCCTTTATTAAGTTGAGATATGATCCCTTCCAACTTTGCTGAAAGTTTTGATCAAAAATGGGTTGTTGCATTTTGTTGAATGGTTTTTCTGCATCTATTGATATGATCATGTGATTTTTGTCTTCAATTTATTTATGTGATATATCACATTTATTGATTTATGAATATTGTACCAGCCTTGCATCCTCAAAATAAATCCCACTTGGTCATGGTGTATGATATTTTTAACATGTTGCTGATTGATTTGCTAATATTTTGTTGAGGATTTTAGCATCTATGTTCATCAGGGATATTGGCCTGTAGTGTCTTTATCTGGTTTTGGAATTAGGATAATGCTGGGTCATAAAAAGACCTTAAAAGTGTTCTTTCCTCTTGGATTTTTTGGAATAGTTTGAGGAGGATATGTGTTAGTTCTTCTTTGAATGTTTGATAAAATTCTCCTGTGAAGCCGTCCAGACGATGGCTTTTGTCTGCTGGGATTTTTTTTATTATTATATCTATTTCATCAATTGTTATTGGCCTATTCAGGTTTTCTGATTCCTCCTGATTCAGTTTTGGAAAGTTGTATTTTATTTTTTTTTTAGGAATTTTCCTCACATTGTCCAACTTGTTATATAGTTGTTCATATTATTTTCTTTAAAATATATTTTATTGATTTTTTACAGACAGGAAGGGAGAGGGATAGAGAGTTAGAAACATCAATGAGAGAGAAACATCAATCAGCTGCTTCCTGCACACTCCCTACTGGGTAGGTGTCTGAAACCAAGGTACATGCCTGGGATTGAACCTGGGACCCTTGAGTCTGCAGGCCAATGCTCTATCCACTGAGCCAAACCAGTAAGGGCCATATTATTTTCTTACAATCCTTTGTTTTTCTTTGGTGTCTGTTGTTACTTCTCTGCTTTCATTTCTGATTTTATTTATTTGGGTCCTCTCTCTTTGTTTCTTGATGATTCTGGCTGAGATTCATCAATCTTGTTTATCTTTTCAAAGAACTAGCTCTTGATTTCATTGATCTATTGTATTGTTTTTTTCAGTCTATGTCATTTATTTCTGCCCTAATCTTTATTATTTCCTTCCTTCTACTTACTCTGAGCTTTTCTTGTTGTTCTCTTTCCAATTCTTTAAGTTGTAGGGTTCAATCATTTATTATTAATTTTCTTGGTTGTTTTTTGTTTGTTTGTTTGTTTTTTAGGTAGGCCTGCAGTGCTTTGAACTTCCCTCTCAGGACTGCTTTTACTCTGTCTCAGAGATTTTGAGTAGTTGTGTGTTCATTTTCATGAAATTTTTTGTTCTCTTTTTATTTATTTTATTTATTTATTTTTAATTAATCTTTATTGTTGTGATTATTACAGATGTTCCTCTTTTTTATCCTTATAGCTCCCCTCGACCCAGTTCCCACCCCAGGCCTTCACCACCCTATAGTCTGTATCCATAGGTAATGAGTGCATGCATATAAGATCTTTATCTAATCTCTTGCTGCATCCCCACATCCTCTTCCCTCTGAGAATCATCAGTCTGTTCCATTTCCATGCCCCTGACTCTATTCCATTCACCAGTTTATTCTATTCATCAGATTTTTTATTCATTTGATTTTTATATTCAATTATTGATATGTATTTGTTGCCACTTAGTTGTTCATATTTAATCTTTATCTTTTCCTTCTTTTTTCTCTTCTTAAAGAATACCCTTCAGCATTTCATATAATACTAGTTTGGTGGTGATGAACTCCTTTAGCTTTTTCTTGTCTGTGAAGCTCTTTATCTGACCTTCAATTCTAAATGATCACTTTGCTGGGTAAAGTAATCTTGGTTGTAGGTTCTTGCTATTCATCACTTTAAATATTTCTTGCCACTCCCTTCTGGCGTGCATGGTTTCTGTTGAGAAAACAGCTGACAGTCATATGGGTGCTCTCTTATAGGTAACTAACTGCTTTTCTCTTGCTATTTTTAAGATTCTCTCTTTGTCTTTTTACCTTGACATTTTAATTATGATGTGTCTTGGTGTGGTCCTCTTTGGGTTCCTCTCATTTGGAATTCTCTGTGCTTCCTGTACTTGCAAGTCTATTTTGTTCACCAGGTAGGGGAAGTTTTTCGTCATTATTTCTTCAAATAGGTTTTAAATATCTTGCTCTCTCTCTTTGTCTGGAACCCCCATAATTTGGATGTTGGTATGCTGGAAGTTGTCCCAGAGGCTCTTTACACTATCTCTATATTTTTGGATTCTTTTTGCTTTTCTGGTTGGGTGCTTTTTGCTTCCTCATATTTTAAATCATTGTTTTAGTTCTTGGGATCCTCTAGTCTGCCGTTGGATCTCTGTATATCATTCTTTATTTCAGTCAGTGTATGCTTAATTTCTGACTGGTCCTTTTCCATTTTTTTTTTTTTTTGACATTTTCACTAAGATCCTTGAAAGTCTCGCTAAGTCCCTTGGAGGTTTCCAGAAGATTCTTGAGTAATCTTATAACTGTTTTAAACTCTTATATCCAGTAGTTTTCTTTCCTCCATTCCTTTCATTTATTACATGTTTATTTGTCTCCACATTCTGGCTGCTTTCCTGTGTTTGTTTCTATGTTTCGGGTAGCTACCAAGTCTCTTTGAGTGATAGAGTGGGCTTGTGTAGTAGCTTTCCTATAGGATCCAGTGGCTAAGATTCCTCAATCACCTGAGGTGGACACTCTAGGTGCATCCTTTTGTGGGCTGTCTGTACAATCTTATTGTAGTTGAGCTTAGATTGCTGTTTGTGTCACTGGGAGGAATTGACCTCCAGGCCAATTGGCTGTGGGGACCAGCTGTGACTACAGTGGGAGAGCTGCTGTGCAGGAGACACCCTTATGGAGCAGAACTTTCTTTAGTGCAGCTTTGGTGCTCACTGAATCTGCCCTTTCAGAGTGTTGCTTATGGGTGTGAAGAGTTGTCATCTGACATTGGTCTCACATTGACTGGGTACACTGGCTCTTGGGTCTCCAGGGAGGTTCAAGTTAGCCACTACCTAGGGCCATCCAGCAGGAGGTACAGAGAGATTTGCAGATTCCTCTTCTTTGTATTGGGTTTGGAAGTGTCCAGACAAGGCCTAAATGTGAAGCAGAGGAGGCTGGTGCTGGTGCCCAGTCTTGGACCTTTTATTGGTAGGTTTGGGGCTCTCGAACCCAATTGTAGCTTGTTTGACAGGTTTTTAGCCTGAGACAGTATAGGCCATTCATATGCAAAAGCTGCTGCGCATAGCTTGGGTGGGGTTGTAAATTGGGTGGGGCTGGGTCTCAGGGAATCACCAGGGCAGAGCAAACAGAAATGGCCGCCAGTCAGTCCTGCACCAGGGAAGTCCCAGTATGGGAACAATGACTGCTGCAAGCATCTCTGTCTGGAAGAAAGCCACCCTTGAGTTACTGTCCCAATGCCAGATAGTCTACTTTCTCCTCGTATGTATCTGGGTCCCCTAGAGCCTTATTTTTTGTTTTTCTTGCTTGATCTCATTGATAACCCATTCATTGTTAAACAACATGCTATTTAGCATCTATGTGTCTGAATGTTTTTGAGTGTTTTTACAGTAGTTGATTTCTAATTTCATTCCATTGTCTGAGAAGGTGGTTGATATTATTTCAATCTTCTTGAACTTGTAGATACTTGTTTTGTGTCTTAACATGAGGTCTATCTTTGATAATGACCCATGTGCACTTGAGAAAAATGTATATTCTGCAGCTTTGGGGTGAAATGTTCTATAAAGTCAATAAATCCATCTGATCCAGTGTGTCATTTTGAGTCACTATTTCTTTGTTAATTGTTTTCTGGAAGATCTGCCCAGTGAAATCAGAGGGCTGTTAAAGTTCCCTACTATGACTGTATTGCTGTTGACCTGTCCCTTAAAGTCCTCTAGAAGTTTTTTAAAAATATATTGGGTGTATATATATCTACAAGGTTATCTTCTCTCATTGGATCAATCCCTTTAGTTATTATGTAGTAACCTTTGTTGTCTCTTGTGATGGCCTTCATTTTGAAGTTTATTGTATCAGATATGAGTATTGCTATCACAGCTTTTTATGTTTTCATTTGCATTTGCATGGAAAAAAATTTCCCATCTCTTCGCTCTCATCCTGTGTGAGTCTTTTGTTCTGAGGTGGGTCTCTTGTAGACAGCATATAATTGGGTCATGTTTTTGTATTTCATTCAGCTACTCTATGTCTTTTGATTGGAGTATTTAATCCATTTACATTTATGGTTATTTTTGGTAAGTTCTTAGGTACTTATTTATTGCCATTTTTATTCTTTATGCCTCTCTCTCTCTCTCTTTCTTTTTTTTTTTAATTTATCTTTATTGTTCAGATTATTACAGTTGTTCCTCTTTTTTCCCCCATAGCTCCCCTCCTCCCAATTCCCACCCCAACCTCTGACCTTACCCCCCCATTGTCCTCATCCATAGGTGTACAATTATTGTCCAGTCTCTTCACGCATCCCCAACACCCTTAACCCCCGAAAATTGTCAGTCCACTCCCTTTCTATGCCTCTGATTCTATTCTATTCTCAAAGGATACCTTTCAGCATTTCATATAATACTGGTTGGGTGGTG
>PVJC01010729.1:0-42835 GCA_004026665.1 Murina feae | reverse complement strand
GGGAAAGGAAGGCAGCAGGGGACGGGTGAGTGGGAAAGAGTTGGCGGCCTGCTTGGTGGCTTCCCAGGTCCCTTCCGGGGATCAGGGAGCAGGAAAAGGCTGGCCTGACCACGAGGCGGGGTTTTCCCTGCTTTCTGGTGGCTGGAGGAAGATGGGCAGTAGGCAAGCTTGGGAGGCAGGCAGCACCCAGCCCTGGTCAGAGCTCAAAAAAGAGAACAACATGCTGGGGAGGGCAAGAGTTTGAGAGATCAACATAGAGGGGGTGCCTGCTCCAAGCCTCCACGGTGTGCATGGGGCAGGCCCCCGGCAGGTAGACACATACAGGAGGACTGCTCCGAGCCTCAGATGCGGCTGGGGGCAGGTCCCCAGTGGCCACACACACACATACACACACACACACACACACAAAAGGCGCCTGGCAGACTGGGGCCATCATAGGACATCCACTGAGGGGTCCCAGACTGTCAGAGGGCACAGGCTGGGCTGAGGGACTCCCTCCACCCCGAGTGCACAAATTTTTGTGCACCAGGCCCCTAGTATATTAATAAGAACCAGAAGTAAAAAAATACATTTGTAAACAACTTTATTTTCAAATTAATACAGTAATCTGAATTTAGTTATCCACACATTAGAGTGAAACAACTAATTCTTTTTAGGCACACCCCTTTCTTCCAGCTTTTAATTTTATTTTTTAACTGATCAAATAACTTTTGAATAGGTTGTATAAAGGTGACTTTCAGCCAAGTCCAAATCCCAAAGCAATGGAATCCAGATTAGTGAGATTTTATTACACTGTTATTCATTTTGGTACATTAAAAAAAAAAGTCAAAGAACACATGCAAAAGCTCACACGACTGGTTCTCCACTGTTTCCAGCTGAATATAATAGAGATGAAAAATTGATCTTTGTTATTTGAATGCATCATAAGTTTTACATGAATGCTTCAGTTGACAGCTATTATTTATCATAGCTTTGCTCTTAATCTGTTACGTAGAACAACCCTTTCAAAACTGGCAGCATCACCTCTGTGTAGTGTTCCCACTGGGGTAAAAGGCATTTTAAACATGTAATTACCCAAAGAAGTAACATTTACCAATTTTCTATGGCACAGCTAGCATTATTCATGGCTGTTTGATTTGTAAGGTGCTTAATAATCATATGTTAATTAACCTTTACAACCAGCCTGGACAGAAGATCCTTAGTGAGTCATTTCACAGTAGCAAAGAGACATCAAGCTGCATATTCAATAATTAGAAGAGATCCTGAATAAAATGCTGATATCTAGCTAGCACAGTAGAGTACGTAGAATTATCTATCTATCGATCTATCTACATATACAAAACCTTAATATGCAAATAGACCAAACGGCAGACAACCAAAGAACCAAACAACCGAACAACCGGTCACTATGACGTGCATTGACCATCAGGGGGAGCATATGGAACATGGTGGGCATCAACAACAGGTGGCAGAGTGTAGAATATGGCAGGCATGGCTGCGGCGGGATGGTGGAGCAGGTGAGCAGGGGTGCCAGACCAAGGCAGAGTGCCAGTTGCTATCATCAGGGAGAGACTCTGGTGGTCACTGAAAATGCTTTGCTCCCACACGACACAGTCCTGCCCAGAGCTTGCACCTGCTGCCGGCACTCGTACCCACTGCCAATGCCGGAGCCACTGCTCACATCTGCTGCCGGCACCCGGTGCCAGTCCCAATCGCTCAGCACCATCAGCAGATGCGAGCAGCGGCTGTTGGCCCCAATTGCCCCTGAGGGCTTCTCCACCTCCCCCTGCTCCTGAGGGGCGACTGGGGCAGCAGCCACCGCTCATACCCACTGACGGGGCTGACCCTGTTTGCACCTGCTGCTGGCACTGGCCCCAATCGCTCTGCGCCATCAGCGGGTGTGAGCAGGGCTGGCACCATCAGATGTGGGAGCAGTGGTGGTGGGAGCAGGGCTGCCAACAGACAGGGAACGGGGGTGGGGGTGGAGAGAGGGTGGCCAGCGGCAGGAGGGGCTGGGCAGGAGCACAGAGGATGGGCCAAGACGCACCCCTGTACACACTGTAGCCCACAGTTCCTTTCAAGGTGCACGAATTTGTACACTGGGCCCCTAGTATTTAAATGAAAAAGAAGGAGGGGGAAACCATGTAGCTCTTAATGAGAATTTTTTTTTAATTTCACAGAGTTTACAACCAATACATACATACCTAAGTATTACAGGTTCATATGTATGTCATATGTCCAGGTCAAATGGAACTTTTGAACACTATGTTGGAAGTAAATGATTGACTAGATGAACAGCAGCAGCAGCTCCATAGGCTACTCACAGTGTGTCCAGTGTCCAAACAGCTTCGTTTCACCCTCAAAGCCTACTTGTGCCTCTCAGCCCAAATGGAACTGCCCAAATGAAACTTCTCCCAACCTGGCTTAGCTCCAAACTGATACAGAGGTTCTCAAAGATCAATTGGGTCAGCTCAGAAGCAAAGCCACAGAAAGAGGGCAGGAACAGCATGGTTCCCAGGACCACAGTCTCCCAGGCTCGTCCACAGACTCAATTCCACAGGGAACCCAGCACAGTAAAGCTGAAAGTTGGCATAGGTAAAAACAACTAACCCCTCCTCTGGGATGAGGTGGCATTCAGGGCACTCCTTACTGTGCATCGGCCTTCGTGTGTTTGGTGCTTCTTGGCTGTACCCCCAAGTGTCACATACGTTCCTCAAGTTCTAGTCACCTCCATTTCAAAGTATAAAAATAAAAAAGGCTTAAAGGAAGCATCTTTTGTATGAAGTTATTCATAGACTGAGCTACACATTTAAATACACACACATAAACACACACATACATACACACACACACGATTTTAAAAAATGAAGTGAATATGCAAAAATGTTAAGGTTGTTTCTGGATACTAAGATGATGAGTGATTACATCCTATTACATTTCTCTTTTTAAATGCTACATTTAATTTTTCCCCCTGCAATGGGTATACATTATTTTTACATTAAATGGAAATTATGAATTCTCTTCAAATAAAAAACATAAGATCAGTTTTTAGGCTCAATAAAAAAATTAGTGATCTCATTTACTCATTGGAAACCATGGTCCTTTATCACTGTCTAAGGAGGCTGTTTCACCACAGCACACATCAGATAAAAGAGGCTTAACTTGATCCAATTATACTACTTATTAAGAGCTATTTAATGAGAAAGTCACACCTTTGAGTTATTAGAAGCTTTAATGGTCCTGCAGAGTTCCAAACAAGTAAGCTAACAGAATTACCTTTGATTGTAAATTGTTTGCCAGGAGATTAATCCATTTGCCCCTGAAAAAAAATTAAGTGTTCCTCCAGTGTGTTCAACTTCCTCTAATCTCATTTTAATCAAGTATGTTAGCCTCAGTCGAGAGAGTAGGGAGTTTTAAACAGATTTACTGAAGTAGAATTGATATACAAAGAAATGCATATATTGAATGTGTACAGTTTGATGAGTCTAGACATATAAAACATTCACGATATCACCACCACAATCAAGGCAACAGACATAGGCAACACCCTCCAAGGTTTCCTTGTGGGCTTTGTCTTGGTTTTTTCCTGTGAGTGTGCATGAAAGCATAATATACTCACCATGCTGTCAACTATAGGCACTATGCTCTATCATCCCTACAACTTACTCATCTAACACAACTGGAACGTTATAGAAGGCAGGTATTTTTAGTCACTTATATTGCAGTACAATGAGTTTATTTTAATTTTCAAAATGCGTATATAACATAACACCTAAAATAAATTTTAGTCATCAATGTGTAAATTCTAATGGAAGTCTTTCTATGTTTTGATATGTCAAAGATTAAAGAAAGGCCTTTCGAATATGAAGACATTTGGACAGAGACGTGAAGGAAAAAAATGAGCATTCCTGGCCGAAGACCCACGGAGGGCACCACCCGTAAGGTGGAAACACGCTGGGTACACTTAGGGAAGGCCACGGGCACCAGTGCGGCTGGTGCAAGTGAGCAAGTTGGGACGTGAGAGCAACGAAGTGAAGAAAGGGCCCCAATCTCATAGCTCCTGGGGGGAGATGGGAAGAAAAGAATCAAAATGTATTCATTTCTTTCAAAAATACATTTAAATGTATGACATCATTTCGTTAATATAGAATGGATTTGGGAATGAATCATGAATTATTGCTAAAACTGTTCAGTTAAAAAATGATGGGAACTTCCTTTTAGAGAAACAAGGATGACCCCACCTGAACCTATTGGTTCATTTTAGCATCACTAAAAGGGAAAAGTCAGACATTGTATCCTCATGATGTGATGGAATAAGACATACATAGAACCCTCTAAGAATACTGTTGCCTAAATAAATTCAAAATGGATCTACACAGCTCTGTATATTTAACTACCAATTTATAGACAATGCAAGAGGTAGAGGAATAAGGTAAACAAAACCATTTTAAGGACAAATGACTGTTTCTCCACCAAATCAATGACATGGGAAATGGGAAGGGTTGGAGGGACTCGTATAGTGTAAGTGACCAGAGAGACACAATAACCAAATACAATTTGGAAACCTTATTTGGATTCTGATTCCAACAAATCAATGATAGCAAGACATCCTTGGCACAAGTGAGAAATTCTGAAATGTGGATTCACTACAAGATAACAGTAAGGAATTCGTGTTAATTTTGTTAGCTGCAATAATGACACAGTAATTAAATTTAAAATTAAAAGTCCTAAAAAACTAAATTAAAAAATCCTTTTTGTTAATTACTTTTTTAAAAAAAGCTAGAGGAAGAAAACTTGTTGGAGGAAAGAGAAAACAAGATTGAAAATGTTGATTTTTGTTGAAACTAAGTTCTCATTCTGTACTCCCTACTTATTTGTGCGTGTTTGAAATTTTCCTCAATATGATATTTTTAAAAATAAAGCAAAATGGAAAACAATAACCTGAAGTTGTACAATTGCAATGCAAACTGTTTAAAAATTATTACTGTTTGCAACGGGTAATTTATGTGAATGGAGTTTTCCTTAATGGTATGCAACAAAAACAAAATACAAAACCGAAATACAGAAATCAATTGGAGACGGAGGCACTTAAAAGGTTATCATGTTCATTCATAATCAGTCATTTCAAAGGCTATGCCCAGTTCTTCGAAAAGGCCTCCAAATGCTGAAGGAGCTGAGAGGCAAAG
Source organism: Murina feae (assembly GCA_004026665.1). Lineage (NCBI taxonomy): Eukaryota > Metazoa > Chordata > Mammalia > Chiroptera > Vespertilionidae > Murina > Murina feae. Next base: position 37,649 of record PVJC01010729.1, on the reverse strand, counting down.
AAGGAAGCAGACAGTCCAGCTCGTCAGATGATGAGTTTAATATGGAACTTAGTACAGAACTGGCATCCTGGGGCACAGCTGTGCACTCAGTACCCTCTATAATCCCTGGCTAGAGATGGACCCATGCTCTAGAAAAGGAATTCATTGGTGGTCAGGGGGAATCAAGGGGCCCGATACCAGGAGGCCCTGGCGCCAGGGTGAGCTAAGAGAGATAACACAGAGGACACTTTGCCCCAGAGGATTAATGAAAATTCCATGATTAGCCAGAAGCCTCTGTACACATTCCAGAGGCCACCAGGGGATGAAGGGAGGTCAAAGATCAGGGTTCCTTCACTCAGAAGTTAAGCAGGTGGATTACCTTCAAGATGGAGTCAGCTCTGTCCTCACTTGCTCATTTATGATAGCTTCAAGATTCAGACTGAGTTTATAATAAGATCACGCTATAAATCAGTATGTAAAATAATTTAATGTTACTAATAAAAACATCTCTCTTACCTGAAGTTCTCAATAAGGTATAGTGGAGACAGGGAAGGTCCAACAGTTTAACAAAAAGGGTTGAAATTTTTCTGCCTTAGACTATTCCTTTCACATATTAACTATTTCATCTTTGCTTTGAACAAAAATGTTACGATGTACAACTCAAAGTGAAGAGGTTGCTAGTAAGAATCTACTGAGCAGGCATTCTACGCAGCTGATCAGAGGATGTGATACTCTACTTTCAAAGAATAAAAAGCGTGAAGGGAAGAACACTGTGACAGCAGACTTCTTAAAAAGAAAAACGGATCACAAAAGTCCCTGCACAAAGAGGTCAGGAATTTCCTCAGATAACAACCCAGAATCAGTTTCCAGTTTTTGCATAAACATGGAAGAGATACCTAGGCCTGGAAAATGTTTGGTACCAAAAGCCTACCTTTCATTCATTCATTCAACAAATATTTATTAGATGTCTACCTTGTGCCAGACACTGCTCTAAGCACTGGGGATACAGACAAAAATCCCTGGCTCTACAGATCACAGTCTTAGTAACGGAAAGATAAAAATAAGCAAAATAGTAGGTAACATAGCATTTTATAAGATAAGTGCTAGCCCCAAAAGTAAAGCAGGAAAGTGGGTTAATATTAGAGAGAGGTTCCAATTTTAAAGAGGATGATCAGGAAAGGCTCACAGAGGTGAAACATGACTGATTCTAGGCAGAAAGAACAGCAGTATAAAAGCCAGAGGGAGAGTAGAATGACTACAAAATAAATAGAAGCTAACTGAGCAGACTTAGTTTGTGAGGGAGAGAGGAATTAGGAATAAAGTTAGAGATACAACCAAGGGGTCGGGTCATGGCAAACCTCACAGACCTCTGCAAAGATGCCTTTTAACTTTGAGTGATAATGGGAAGCCATTGGAAAGCTTAGGACAAAAAAGAAAGGAAATCCACTCAAGTTTTGTTGGATATTTTGTTTATGTTCTTGTTTTTAATCCCTTTACTGCTGTTGACAATATGAAAGAGGGCATTGAGAGAATAGAAGAGACCAGTTAGAAAGCTATAGTAGATTGAAAAAAAAAAAATGGCCCCCAGTTCTTCCCAATTCCCGTTTGCACCTTTCTGTACAGGTGACTGCTGTTCCCCTCCTAAAGAGGGAGTCTATTTCTCCAACCCCTGAATCTGGGCTGTCCTCACAATCTGCTTTGATTAACGGGGGAAATAAAGTCATGGGAATTCTTAGTCTAGGTCTCTCAAGGCCACACAGCTTTCACTTGCTCTCTTGCTTCCATTAAACCACCATATAAAGGAGGGTAGGACCGCTTACCGGACCACGTGCAGCAGACAAGCCATCTGAGCTGCAGCTTCCAAACGTACCAATCCCATTCCTACATGAGTGAGCCCAGCAAGATCAGTGAAAAAACCGTCCCCCCTCCCAGGAGGAGGCAGTAACAAGTAACAAATACTATAACAACATCAAGGACATAGGCAAATGGGGGCTCAGAGCAGTGGAGGGAGGAGTACTCAGATTCTAGATGTATTTTGAAGATAACAGCTAACGGGCTTTTTCATTAGTTTGCATGTGGATTGTGAGAGAAAGAGTCAAGGATGACACTCAAGTTTTTGATCCAAGTCATGGAAAGGATGGAGTTTCCATTCACTGAGATGGGAAAGACCAGAGGGGCAGCAGGTATAGAAATTCCCAGCAAGCAAAAGCCCTGGTCAGGATGGCTTTACCAAACATTCAGAGAAGAACTAGCACCTGTACTTCTCAAACTATTCCCAAAAAAATCCAAAAGAAAGGAACACTTCCAAGCTCTTTTTATGAGGCCAACATTATCCTAATTTTAAAACCAGATAGAGACACTACAAAGAAAGAGAATTACAACCAATATCCCGGATGAACTTAGATGCTAAAGTCCTCAGCAAAATATTAACAAATTGGACTCAGCAATATATTAAGATCACACACTATGACCAAGTAAGATTTGTTCAGGGATGGAAAGCTGGTAAAATATTCACAAATCAATAACCATGATACATCACTTAAATAAACTGAAAGACAAAACTCACATAATCCTATCAATAGATGCAGAAAAAGCATTTAAAAAAATACAACATCCATTTTTGATAAAAACTCTCAGCAAAGTGGGAATAGAGGCATCATATCCCAGTATAATAAAGGCCATATATGACAAACCTACAGTGAACATCACACTCAATGACCAAAAACTTAAACTATTTCCCCTAAGAAGAGGACCAAGACAGAAATATCTGCTTTCACCACTCTTATTCAACTTAGTACTGCAAGTCCTAGCCACAGCAATCAGACAAGAAGGAAACATAACAGGCATCAAAATTGGAAAGGAGGAAGTAAAACTGTCATTATTCACAGATGACATGATATTGTACATAAAAAAACGCTAAAGTCTCCACCAAAAAACTACTAGATTTAATAAACGAATCCGGCAATGTAGCAGAATACAAAATTAACACCCACAAATTGATGGCATTTTTATATACCAATAATGAACTCTCAGAAAGAGAAACTTTAAAAAAATCCTATTTACCATTGCAACAAAAAAATTAAGATACTTAGGAACAAACTTAACCAAGGAGACAACAGACTATTACTTACAAAACTAAAGAACATGGAAAAAAGAGATAGAGGACAATATAAACCAGTGGAAGAATATATAGTGTTCATGGATTCATAGAATTAACATCATTAAAATATCCATACTACCCAAAGCAATCTATAAATTCAATGCAATCCCTATTAATATACTGAAGGCATATTTCACAAATCTAGAACAAATACTCCAAAAATTTACATAGAACCAAAAAAGACCGCAGCAATCTAGAGAAAGAAGAACAATATTGGAGAGATCACAATACTGGATATCAAGCTATATTACAAAGCCACTGTACTCATAACAGCCTGGTACTGGCACAAGAACAGGCATACAGATCAATGGAACAGAACAAAGAACAAAGAAATCGACCCAAGTCATTATGCTCAATTAATACTTGCTAAAGGAGGCAAGAGCATACAATGGAGTAAAGACAGTCTCTTTAATAAATGGTGCTAGGAAAATTAGACAGGTACATGCAAAAAAATCAAGCTGGACCACCAACGTACACCATACACAAGAATAAACTCAAAATGGATAAAAGACTTAAATGTAAGATGTGAGACCATAAAAATCCTAAAAGAAACCATAGGTAGCAAAATCTCAGACATCTCTTGTAGCAATATGTTTTCCAATACATCTCCAAGGGCAAGGAAAACAAAGGAGAAAATAAACAAATGGAACTACATCAAAATAAAAAGCATAGCAAAAGAAACTATCAACAAAATGAGAAGAGAGCCCACTGTATGGGAGAACACATTTGACAATGATACATCTGATACGAAGTTAATTTCCAAAATATATAATGAGCTCACACAACTAAACAGGAAGACAAATAATCCAATGTAAAACTGGGCAAAGGATCTAGATAGAGACTTCTCCAAACTGGACATACCAGTGGCCAAGAGACGTATGAAAAAATGCTCAAAGTCATTAATCATCAGAGAAATGCAAATTAGAACAACAATAAGCCCTGACAGTTTCTCGATGGCTATAGCATCGACTCATGGACTGAAGAGTCTCAGGTTCGATTTCTGGTCCAAGGCATCTATCTCGGTTGTCAGTTGCAGGTTCCATACCCAGCTCTAATCAGGACAACTGCAGGGGGCAACCAATCTCTCTCTCTCTTTCTCTCTTCTTCGCCTCTCCTTTCCTTGCCTCTCCTCTCCTCCCTCCCTTTCATTTCACTCTCTCTAAAAATCAATGAAAAAAAATATCATCAGGTGAGGATTAACAAAATTAAAAAATAAAACAACAATGAGGTATCATCTCACACCTGTCAGAATGGCTACCATCAAGAAATCAACAAATGACAAGTGCTGAAGAGGATGTGGAGAAAAGGGAACCCTGGTGCACTGCTGGTGGAAATGCAGACTGGTGCAGCCACTGTGGAGAACAGTATGGAGGTTCCTCAAAAATATTAAACGTGGAACTGCCATTGGAGCCAGTGATCCCACTTTTAGAAATATATCCTAAGAAACGTGAAACACCAATCAGAAAGAATATATGCACCCCTATGTTCATAGTGCAATTTAGATTAGCTAAGATCTGGAAACATTCCAAGTGCCCATCAGTAGAGTGAATAAAAAAGTGGTGGTACATTTACACCATGAAATGCTATGCAGCTGTAAAAAGAAGGATTTCTTACCCTTTGAGACAGCATGGAGGGACCTGGAGAGTATTATGCTAAGTGAAATAAGCCAGTAAGAGAAAGACAAGTATTGCATGACCTCACTCATATGTGGAAACTAATGAATAAAATAAACTGATGAACAAAATAAATCCAGAGACATAGAATCGTGGAACAGACTATGGAATCTCAGAGGGAACTCAGGGGTGGGTGGGGAGAGAAGAGATTAACCAAAGAATTTGTATGCATATATGCATAACCCAAGGACACAGACAATAGTGGTGAAGGCCTGGGGTGGAGGCAGGTACTGGTCAATGTGGGAAACGGAGACATCAGTAATACTTTCAACAACAAATATAAATTTTTAAAGAAAAGAACGATCTTGCCCTGGCTGGTTTGGCTCAGTGGATAGACTGAAGGGTCTGCAGACTGAAGGGTCCCAGGTTCGATTACGGTCAAGGGCATGTGCCTGAGTTGTGGGCTCGATCCCCAGTAGGAGATGTGCAGGAGGCAGCCAATCAATGATTCTCTCTCATCATTGATGTTTCTATCTCTCCCTCTGCCTTCCTCTCTGAAATCAATAGAGTTATATTAAAAAAAGAACAACCTTTAGACTTAGCAAAATGAAAGTCATTGTGACTGTGAGGAGAGAAATTCTTTTAGAATGATGAGGAGGAAAGCCGAATTAAATTGAATTTAAGAAAGAATAGGAGGAGCCCTGGCTGGGTAGCTCAGTTGGTTAGAGCATCATCCCCATACACCATGGTTGCAGCTTCCATCTCCTATCATGGCACACACAAGAGACAACCGATGAACTCATAAATAAGCACAACAATAAATCGATGTCTCTGTCTGTCTCTCACTGTGTCTCTCTGTCTCTCTCTCTCCATAGGTAAGTGGAAAAATAAAAATCTCTCTCTCCCTTCTTCTCTAAATAAGTAAATAAACAGGAGGAAAGTAATTGGACACATAAGTATAGTTTTCCCATAAAAAGAAATAAAGAAACTGTGTGGTGGCTAAGAATGAATGGGATCGATAAGGAATAATATATGCATAACCCGGTGGGGTGGTGCAGGCCTGGGGCAGGGCTGGGGGTGGGCTAGAAGGATTCAATGGGGGGTGGGAAAAGGGATATGTAATACGTTCAAGAATAAGAATTCCATTTTCTTAATTAAGAAAAGCAAAATTTTGAAAAGTTGTATTTCTTGCTATGGCTGGGTGGCTCAGTTGGAATACCATCCTGCACACCGAAAGGTTGCAGGTTCAATCCCCAGTCAGGGCATGTATGGGAGGTACCTGATGGATGTTTTTCTCTCTTTTTCTATCTTTTCCTGTATACCTAAAAATCAATAAAAACATATCCTCAGGTGAAGATTAAGTTAAGAAAGTTGGCCCAGCTGGCATAGCGCAGTGGTTGAACATTGACCTATGATCCAGGAGGTCATGGTTCAATTCCCAGTTAGGGCACATGCCCAGGTTGTGGGCTCAACTCCCAGTGGGGGGCACGCAGGATGCAGGCAATCAATGATTCTCTCTCATCATTGATGTTTCTATCTTTCTATCCCTCTCCCTTCTCTCTGAAATCAATAAAAACATATTTTTTAACAAAAAGTTATACTTTCTTGAATTTTTTTATGGCCCTAATAGTGATGTAAACAAATAATTCAACTAATGGCTTGTGGACAATATCTAAAAAGTATTACAAGGCTATGAATATTATGTTTCAGGAAAACTATATATATAAAATGCTTAGCTAATATGCTAAGTGTCCAACCATCTGACCAGACACTATGACACACACTGACCATCAAGGAGCAGGCGCTCAACACAGGAGCTGCCGTGATGCACACCGGCCATTTACAGAGAAACAGCACCGTGGACCTGGCACCAACAAACCAACACTCGGTTTCCCCCAAGTGGGACGCAAGCCCCGCCACCACTCCGGAGCGACAGCCCACCAAATCACAGCCAACACTGCCCAGCTCCCATGGCGCAGAATGCGGCCCACAACCCAGCCCAGGCCAGAAATGATCGCTGTGGGCGCCAGGTGATGACATCACATAGCAACACCTGGCTTCCTCTCCCTAGTGACTAGCCTCCTTGGAATTTCTTCAGCCCAAGAACTCAACTTGCTTTATAGCCAGATGGAAACATTTTACACTTTAATCAAATGTCTGAGAAGCATTTTCCCAAGCCTCATCTCATTTCATCCTCACAGAAGTCCTGGAGTAAGTAGGTAGGAGACTCGGTAGAATCTTATTTTCTTTTCATTAGCCAGAAAATGGAGATTTAAAAAGCTTAGAAACTTGACCTGACTGAACAGCAGTAAGAAATGGTGAACCTTGAAAATGACTTCAGGTTCTCTCACTGCACAGAATATAATCAAACACTGCTGCAGTTAAATATTTTACCCTTTGTTCTCCCTGCATGATCTACAATAATAATCTGCCTTGTGTTGATATTACTGCTTTGTTGCTGACAATTACCTGAAAGAGAAGTTGGGGTACTTCACTGGGCTGGAAAAAGTTTAGCTAAATAAGAAAGCAGGTCTAATTAAGCAAGTTTATTCTCTCTCTCTCTCTCTCTCTCTCTCTATATATATATATATATATATATATACACACACACACATATATATATATAGATAGATAGATATAGATACATATGGATATATCTATATGTATAAAAGGCTAAGTTGACTTGTGCATGCACGGTACATATAAAGCTCTCGCTGGCGCCAATCGCATATGTGTGTTTCGATCTGTCTTGTTGATCATGAATTTGGTTGACACTTCTATTATAGAGAGTGAATAGCAATATTAAAATATTTCTTCTAATTAATTTCCTTTCAATGTGCATGAATTTGTACCAGGCCACTAGTTTTAGATATCATTTTACTCCTGCAGGAAGGCCAAGAGATGTACTTATGAGTACAGTACCATCAATCAGTCAATAAATGAAAAATTACTGTTTTTTTAGGTTGATAAAATAATGGTTGACATATCCACATATTGATAGATATTAGCCAGGTAATGGTAATTATCTAACATTAATCAAGTAAGCAAATAGCCCAGACAGAAGTTTTAGATACCACTTATCTATAAAAAGGAGTAAAATTGCTTTGAAAATTGCATTCATATCCAAGTGTTTTTATATCATACCCCTATATGTTACATTTTAAAGCTTCTGATTATTATATTTCAAAATTCAGATGAGTCATAGTGCTTTGTATACAGGAGTTGGATGTGAATCAAAATTAAAAACATACACTTGCTTGATAGTCAGAAACTGAATGTAAACAAATTCAAAAAATTTAAAATTTAAGCATAAAATACAACCTGTGTTTTTTAAATGGTCAGTTGTGTTAACACAATAAACATGCTATTTGCCCCTTCTATTGTTAAACATCTCAAAATTACAGAATATTTCAAACCCATCCTCCTCACTTTACAGATAGGGGTCTTTAGTGGTACAGTTAGCAAGACTAGGGCTCTGGGCCATCATGGTCTGAGACTTACTAGAGGAGGAAGTAAAGAAAGCAAGGAGGTCCCAGAAGAGCTCTGTCTTATGATATAAGATCATAAGCTTCTTTTCCTAAATCTAGAACCTGAAATTCCATCTCAACAAAAATTCCATCTCAAATCTAGAAAATAAAACTGGCAGATAAACTGGTAGAAAAGGCAGGGACGCTCATTTGTTTGTAGCTTAAGACCCTGACCATCAAGGCAACCATCAAAAAGGTCTGTTGAATGGATGAAGATTGCATGATACTTGATAGGATGACTTCATTGGTTTTAGAAGCTCCAAATTCAGGAACTAAACTAAGGGATCACGATGCCACAGCTGGAATTAAAACTCATGGGGAGTAGGTGCAACCTAAGTGCAAGTCTCCGCAAATCTCCGCATAGCTTTTGCTGCCATTTCAAAACATACATGTATGTGCTATTATGTACATGCAGACACATACTATTTCTTCGGGTAATTCCCACAAGGGAGGACCAGGGAACCAAGAGATCTGAAAACAGGCCCTGCTAACCCATAAACCTTTGCCCTAAAGTGGACAGGATCTGAGTGAGTCACTAGCAATGAGGAGACAGTCACCCCAGGCCAGACAAGACACGGACAGAATCCCCTGCACTGCCCTGGACTTGGGAACCGGTGGGAGAGTCTGCGATGACTGCAATCCACTGCAGGTAAGTGTGCGAGAATCACATAATCAGTTTTCGAGTCAGGATCCCACTGACCCCACCGCAGGCACCAGAGCCGGCCCCACCCAGGCATCATCCAGCTCTCTAACGAGGAAGGCCTAGTCCCCGTGAAGTCCAGAATCCAGAACAGACAAGACGAGGGCAAACGGCAAGACCTGTCCCCTGCAGGCCGCCCCACGCCGCGACACGGCCCTGAGGCCACATGCTCCACTGCCCCATCTCCCTGCAGAGCCCCAGGCCCGCAAGGCCTCGGCCGCCTGCACGCAAGCTGAGACAAGCCACAGACGGTGCGATCCGGCGGCGTCTGATCTCGGGCAGCGGCCGACTGCCCGCCACCTGCCAACCCGCTTCGCTTACCTCTCTTTTGCCACAAGCTGAGCCCCGAGCCCCGCAGCCCAACGTGGCCCGCCCCGCCGTCTGTCTCCAAAGCCCGGAGGCGTGGCCTACGAGGCGATAGCCAATGGACTTCTGACTGCGAGAGCTTGCCCCGCCTCCTTCAGCTTCGGCCCGCCCTCCCTCTCTAGTGCGCACGCGTGTCCGCGGCCGAGGCGGGGCTCAGCGTCTGTGTGGCGGCGTGGGAGGCAGAGCCTGGCTCAGCAGCCAGCGCAGCAGGAAGGACCGCGCGCAGGTGCCGGCGGGAGGCTGCACCGCGGCGGGGAGTTAGCCCCGGGGAAAGCCGATGGAGAACCTGTCCGCAGAGGCCACTGCAGCCCAGACGCGATGCAGCTTTTGGTAGTTCCTTAGGATTTGGAGATTTTGTTTCCCAGGGGGAAAATAGTACCGATAGCTTTAGGATTCAGGAAATTTATTGAAGATAACAGTCTTGCCACTCAGTTTTTTCCCTTGTAGCTGTTGCTTGGCCAACACACAACCCCGCGGCTTCTGCAGCTAACTGTGTGAACGGAAAGGGGCGACAGAGTAGACTGGACACGTGTAGGGACTACTGGGTGGGCTTGACAAGCCCAGCGACTGAAAGTAACCGCACAGCATTGTCTTAGCATAAATTCCTAACTGCGCAGGTCTTGGTGGGAAGTCAACATTACAGGCCTATGGCTTCCCTCGCAAAGAGTAATCTTGACCTTAAGTGAGCCCTGCCCATGGTTTTGTTCATGTTTTTTTAAATATATATTTTTTTATTTCAGAGAGGGAGGGGGAGAGAGGAGAAACATCAACTATGAGAAAGAATCATTGATTGGCTGCCTTCTTCACACCTCACACTGGGGATCTAGCCAGCAACCCCCCATCAGGGAATCGAACCTTGACCTCCTGGTTCATAGGTGAATGCTCAACCACTGAACCATGCCAGTGGTTCTTATGCCCATTGTTCTTATGCATCTAGGATAATATACCTTTGAAATATTAGAGTATTTTCTTTTTTAGACCCCTTGAAGGCACAGCTGGCACAAGACCAACAGATCGGGAGACCACAAAACTTCTCATTGTTATTTTGTTGCCTGCATACCATCTTTATGTACGATAAATGTTAAATATTAACTATCCTGTACCCACCAATTTCAAAGAAGCATGCGTCTTTCCATTTTCCTTACAAGCCAATCCTAGAGGTTAACCCCATTTTGTTTTCTCCTACCTCCTTAATCTACCACCAACAAATTTCGTGTAACCTTTCTTACACTTTCTCCTTTGATTCTAAATGTATAAAATAAGCTGCAAGACTGCTATTTTTTGGAACATTTTCTCATCTGTTGAGATTTTGCTTCTGGATATGTCCTCAAAACTTTGACTCAAATAAATTCTTATAAGAGTTTCTGAAGGTTTGGACATTCTTTCATCAACAACTGATATATCCATATCCACTTGTTGGAGAGTCATAAAGGTTGTTTTAGTCCAGGCATTTTTGTTGATTTAATGTGGGGAGAACTGGCACTCACAATTTTTACTATTATTGTTATTATTGTTCTCTAATACTTATTGAGTGTCCACCATGCATGAACATACATTTTCTCAGGGAGGCTGTAACACATCCAGCACAATAGAACAGAGCTAGAAGACAGCAGGAAAAAAATGAGAAGAGATAATGGAATTCTGCTTGTGGATAATAGAACTGGAAATTAGATACAAACAAAAGAATTAAGACAAATTGCTCGAGAGAACCTGACTTACCCAGCAGTTTCTCAATCCTGGCACACCTTTACAAGTATTTGGGGAGCTTTAAAAAAAAATAACCAGAGCCTGGGTCACCATCTCTAGAGGTTCTGATTTAATATCTCTGATGTGGGGCTTTAGCACTGGTATTTTCCTAAGTTTCCAAAGTCATTTAAATGTACCAACAAGAAGTTTGGCTTCTTATTTCTAGAAAGCATTTGGTTTCTTAACTCCACTTAGGAAACATAATTATGTACCACAGACCATCTTCAGTTCTCTCTATAATTTATCATGCACTCATTCTGTAAGAATTTAAATTAATTTTGAACCTGTCCTTAGAGAGAGAGGAGTTTTATGAGGTTTATAATTGACTTCTTAATTTTATGGATTTGGATGATAATCCCCTTTGGCTTTCATAATCCAAAAGCACTAGCACTTCTTTTAGGACCTTTTTAATTCTTCAAAAACTTATTTTTATAGTCCCATACTTCTTGAGATACATTAATCAAAATTATAATCGAACACTTAATGATAAGAGCAGTACTGTTCTAAGTATATCAACTCATTTAATCCACACAATAACTTCATGAGGCAGGTAAAATAATTACCCACATTTTATAAATAAGGAACTTTAGGCATAGGAGGTGATGTATCTTGACCAAGAACATGCACCTGTCTGGTGGCAAAGCCAAAATTTGAATCCAGGCCCCTGGCTGTCAATGAGTAAATGCACTGCCTCGCTTATAGACAGGCTGGTTTTATGAGTGTTTGAGTAAATAGCCACTTAAAGAGTGATGGTGAAAACAGTGTTGTTGAGGATGTGGAGAAAAAGGAATCCTCATGCATTGTTGGTGGAATTGCAAATTGGTGCAGCCATTATGGAAAAGAGTATGGAGGTTCCTCAAAAAATTAAAAATAGAACTGCTTATGACCTAGCAATTCCACTTTTAGATATTTATCTGAAGAAATCCAAAACACTAATTTGAAAAGATATATGCATTCCTATGTTCACTGCAGCATATTGAATTATAAATTGTAATAACTACGTATGGAGCCAGGTGGGTATTAGACTTATACAGGGAGGGGCGGGGAGAGGTCACTGTAAATTATACAAATGTCTAGCCACTATGTTGTACACCTGAAACGAATATAAAATAATATTGAAAACCAAATGTAATTGACAATTTTTTAAAATAAAAGAAAAACTATTTTTAAAAATATGAATGATGGTGAGTCTGTGATTTTTGAGATATACCCTAGATTCAGATTTAAAAGAGGTCTGAGGGATTTGGGCCTAGAATGGACTTGACTAATTTGCTGCAGATCTTGGGCTAAGCTGGAAATGCAAGCGTTCACCTCCTTCTGGGTTACACTCACCTTACTTCTGGGATACACTCCTTCCAGGCATGACTGTAGTTCAGCAGGGATCGTTTCACTTTTTAATTGAATTGACCTATTGCTATATCAGGCTCGACATGAGAGATATGAAGATGAGAGATACAATTGAGAGCCTTAAGGAATAAGATCATACTGAAGACCAAGTCAGTAGCCACCAAATTTATCTGGACAGGAGTTGAAGTACAACCTTTTAAAACCAGAAAGGTTCTCAAAGTTGCAAGTCCAAGAAAAAGTTTTCACTGGCAACAAGTAAAGTTTTTTAATAAATAAATAAGTAAATAAATAGTTCCCATCAAGATGGCAGCTCAGGTAAAAGCAATACTAGGAACCTCCCACAAACACATCAAAAATTACAACTAAACTACAGAAAATCCATCATTCAGAACCACCTGAAATATAGCTGAATGGAAGTCCTACAACTAGAGATTTAAAGAAGAAGCCACATTGAAACTGATAGGAGGGGTAGAGACACAAAAGGACTAGTCCCACACCCACATGTGGTGGATAAAAATCAGGTGGGATATCTCCACTGCAGAGGTCTCCCTGAGAAGTGAGGCCTCCCAGCCCCACACTAGATATCCCAGCCCATGGTTTCAGTGCCAGGAAGAGAAGTCCCCATAACTTGTGGTTATAAAAAACAGCAGGGAATGTAGCTGAGTAAGTGGAGGGCTATTGGAGTCCCAAGCAGTTTCTCTTAAAGGGACCATGCACAGCCTTACTCAGACTTACCCCCTCTGAGCTCCAGTGATGAGGCAGCAGTTCAAAAGGCACAGGGACATTTGGTGAGGAGCTGAATTATCTGCCATCAGGGTGAGAGTGATGGGGGGAGAGGGGATATCTTTCTACTAGACAAAAAATGGTGGCAGAGGCTATTGCTCCTTTTTTAGAGACTCTCCCCCACTCCCAGCCACACACACACACACACACACACACACACAAAGCTGGCAGATGGATGCCATGTCTGAGTACCCATCAACCTGGATCACACTGTTTGCCCATGCTGATGATTCCCTGAGTCCCCACTTCACCCAACTTGGGGCCACCCAAGAGGTTTCCAGTGGCTTTTCCATACAAATAGCCTTCTTGGCTCATGCTTCAGAATTTTCTAAAACCTCTCAAACAAGCAGCATCTGGTCTGTGCTTCTCAGTAAATGGCCCTGACCTGGTACTAATAGCAACCAGCCTCAGTCCACAGCTTGGCCTCTCCCAGGCACCTTTAAGCTCAACATGCAGATCATTCTGTAGCTTCAGATCAGGAGGCAGGGCACAGACAGTGGTTAATCTTGTGCCACTAGGGAGGCCCCAGAGTCAGTGCACCTAGTAGACAGCTTCAGACCACGCTGTTTTGCAACCCAGCCACCTCCAAAAGTAATACATTCAATGGGCAGACATAGTAGCACCAAAGGCCTGCTCCATGGCGTCTGCCCCTGCATAGTAGCTCTGAAATAGTGGCAGCTGGTTCTTGTCACAGATCAATCTTGGGATCAATCCCTTCTAGTGACATGTCAAAAGCAATCAAGACTCAACTATAACATGACAGTGGACACATCCCACATGGAGGGCATACAGGGAGTGGCCAGCTCAGGAGACTGGGAGGCTATGCTGCTGGATCCTACAGGACATCTATTACATAAGCCACTCTGCCAAGCCCAGCAGACATAGCAGCTCTACCTCATACAAAGAAGAAAAAGAACTTTTAAAATGAGGATACTTTAAGGAGCTCCTGGGACAACTTCAAGCATATCAGTATCATGGAGATGCTGGAAGGAGAAGAGAGAGAGCAAGAAATTGAAAACCTATTTGAAAAAATAATGATAGAAAACTTCCCTAACCTGGTGAAAGAAATAGACATATAAGTCCAGGAAGCATAGAGAGTCCCAAATAAGATGAACCCATAGAGGCCCACACCAAGACACATCATAATTAAAATGCTAAAGATTAAAGACAAAGACAGCATCTTAAAAGCAACAAGAGCCCTAGCTGGTTTGGCTCGGTGGATAGAGCGTTGGCCTGCGGACTGAAGGGTCCTGGGTTTGATTCTGGTCAAGGGCATGTACCTTGGTTGTGGGCACATCCCCAGTGAGGGTGCACAGGAGACAGCTGATCAATGTTTCTCTCTCATAGATGTTTCGAACTCTCTATCTCTCTCCCTTCTTCTCTGTAAAAAATCAATAAAATATATATATTTTTAAAAAGCAACAAGAGAAAAGCAGTTAGTTACTTACAAGGGAGCTCTCATAGATTGTCAGTTGATTTCTAAACAGAAATTTTGCAGCCCAGAAGGGATTGGCAAGTTACATTCAAAGTGATGAAAATCAAGGACCTACAACCAAGATTATAAGCTATCATTTAGAATCAAAGGACATATTGAATTTCCCAGACACGAAAAAGCTAAAGGAGTTTATCACTACCAAACCACTATACAAGAAATGTTAAAGGGTCTTGTTTAAGAAAAAGAAGATAAAAAAGATAAAAAATACGAATAATAAAATGGCAATAAATACATATCTATCAGTAATTACTTTAAATGGAAATTAATTAAATGCTCCAATCAAAAGTCATATGGTGTTTTAACAGATAGATAAATAAAACCCATATATATGTTGTATACAGAGACTCCAGATTGAAAGCACAGACTGAAATGTGGAAATGGAAACAAAACTAAACAAAAATGCTGGGGTAATAATAGTTATTGCAGATAAAATAGACTTTAAAGCAAAGGCTATCACAAGAAATAAAGAAGGATCCAGTAAGTCCATTTCTGAGTATTTATCTGAAGAAATCCCAAACAGTACATAGATAAGACATATACTTCAATATGTGTATTGCAACATTATTTACAATAGCCGGCCAACCTAAAGGTCCATCAACAGGTGAATGGGTATGCCCTGGCCCGTGTGGTTCAGCTGGTTGGAGCATCATTCTATACACCAAAAGGTAGTGGTTTTGATTCCTGGTTGGAGCATATACCCAGGTTTCAGGTTTAATTCCTGGTTAGGGTGCATGTGGAAGGCAACCAATCAATGTTTCTTTCTCACATTGATGTCTCTCTCCCCTGTCTATCTCTCTCTAGACTCAATTTAAAAAGTATATGAATGGATAAAGAAGTAGTGCATATATACATTTGAAAATGATTCATTCAGCTATAAAAAAGAATGAAATCTTGCCATCTGCAACAACATGGATGAACCTAGAAGGTCTTGTGTGTGTAGAGAAAAATAAATCAGACAGAGAAAGACAAATGCCGAATGATTTCATTTATAGGTTGATTTTAAAAAACAAAACAAAGAAACAAAGAGAACAGAAACAAATTTATAGCTACAAAGAACCTTTTAATGGTTGTCAAATGATAGAAGGATTGGGGTAAGGGATAATAAAAAG
Source organism: Murina feae (assembly GCA_004026665.1). Classification (NCBI taxonomy): domain Eukaryota; kingdom Metazoa; phylum Chordata; class Mammalia; order Chiroptera; family Vespertilionidae; genus Murina; species Murina feae. The sequence continues at coordinate 21,824 of PVJC01010729.1, read as the reverse complement.
TGAAGAGGTTTAGAACAGTGATTTTGAAACTGTGTGCTGCAACAATTTTTAAAACGTGCAGTACCTGACTATTTAGTGAAGAGCACTGATCTCTTTTCCTTTAGATTGTCAAATTTAAAAAATGACAACAGTCAACACAACAATAACCATTCAGTGTGAATGAATCAAAATTTTACCTATTTTTTTGTCAGATTGGCAAAAAATATAGTATTTTTTTTTAGTGTGCCACAGAATTTTAGTAATTAGATATGTGTGCCATAAGATGAAAAAAATTGAAAATCACTGATTTTCAGAATAGTCATGGGAGTGTAAAGTAGAGCATAGGCAATATAATGAATAATATTGTAATAAGTATATATGGTTATATGGGTATCGGATTAATCAAGATGATCACTTCATAAGTTACATAGATGTCTAATCATGGGATTGTACACCTGGAACTAATCTAATCTAATCTAATCTAATCTAATAAAAGCATAATATTGAAATTGACTGTTTCTTTGGGACGCCTAAGCCATGCCTACCAGCCAATCAGAGCAACTGTATGCAAATTAACCCAGCCAAAATGGAGGCCAGCAGTCACAGAGCTGCTAGAGTAAATAGGCAGCTTCCATTGCAGCAGGAGTAAAACTGTTTGCCGGCTGCCTGGGTTCCTCTGGGCTCTAGGCAATAACATATTTGCAACATTGTCTCAATTATAGAAGCCTCAGAGGTGAAGCAAACAGCAGCCTTCTGTTGCACCAGCGATGGAGGAAACTGCCTGCCTAGAATCTACTAAGGCAAGATTGTTTCAATTATAGAAGCCATGAGCTGAAGCAAACAGAGGCTTCATTACCTGCCTAGGCCTCAGCTTAAAGGAACAGTGTACCAATTATAGAAGGTAAACAAACCCCAGAAACCTGATTCCAGCCAGCCTTGCTGGGACATTGGGTCAATGGGAGCTGTGGGCAGCCTGAAAGCCTGAAAATACCCCTCAGCCCGTCACCCACACTGGCCACACCCCAATGGGGTGAGGGATCCCACTAGGGGGCTTGGCCAGCTTGAAAACAGCCACAAGCCCCTCACCCAGGCTGCCCAGGCACCCCAGTAGGGACCCAAAACCTGAAGGGGCTGTGGGCAGCCTGAAAATGGCCCTCAGCCCATCACTCAGGCTTGCCACACCCCAATGGGGTGAGGGTCCACACTGGGGGGTTTGGCCAGCCTGCAAAGAGCCATCAACCCTTCACCCAGGCTGAGCAGGCACACCAGCAGGTGGACATCTCCCGAGGGGTCCCAGACTGTGAGAGATCACAGGTCGGGCTGAGGGACCTCTGTAGAGCACAAATTTTTGTGCACCAGGCCCCTAGTATTATACATCAACTGTAATTTTAAAAAGTGTAAAAAGTAAGGATAATGTATTGAGTTCATTCATTCATTCATAAAAATAAAGTTATAATTTAAAGAACTGTCCTATTTTTTTAAATATATATTTTATTGATTTTTTGCAGAGAGAAAGGGAGAGGAATAGAGAGTCAGAAACATCAATGAGAGAGAAACATCAATCAGCTGCCTCCTGCACACTTCCCAATGGGGATATGCCTGCAACCAAGGTGCATGCCCTTGACTGGAATCGAACCGGGGACCCTTCAGTCTGCAGGCCGACGCTCTATTCACTGAGCCAAACTGGTTAGGTAGAACTGTCCTATTTTTGAATTATGCTCTGATTTTTTAATATTAAGAATACTAAAGGCCCGATGCACAAAAATTTGTGCAAGAATAGGCCTTCCTTCCCCTGGCTGCCTGCACTGCCTTCGCTCCTGCCCAGTGTTGCCTTCTGCCTTCACATGCTGCCCAGAGGCCAGGAGCAGCCGGGTGGGGTGGAATGCCATGGCTACAATGCAAGCCCGGCTGCCGCCATCTTTGTCGTGTCAATTTGCATATTCCCTCCTTATAGGCTGTGGGCACTGCTATCTTTGTTGTGAAGTGACAGTCCATTTGCATATTCTGTCTTTATTAGATAGGATTATTTTGTATGAAATGATAATTACTAGATTATAGTTGTTGGGAGTTTTATTATTTCCATGACTTTAAAGTCCTGTGGTGGTTCTAAAAAAAATGTGATGTTTTACTGATTTAGTCTAATGCCATCAGTTTATAGGAGAGAGAAACTAAAACTCAGAGGAAGAGGTCCAGTCCTCTTTCTATTGCACACCACTGGAATGGCTCATTTCATGTACAGAGCTAGAAATATTTTTTAAGTAATAATAAAATTTTTTAAAAAGAAATCAGGGTCAAGGTTGGACAAAAAAGATTAGAACAGGTTCTGATAGGCTAACCGTGTTTTAGCCAGGAGGAAAAGGTGCCTAATTGCTTAATTAACCAAATTAGCTAAATAGCTTGGTTTTCTTCTGAGCTGAGAAGGGAGAATGGGCCTGAGGGAATAGAGCTACTATATATAGTTATATTGATTGAGGTGAAACCTAGGAAAGATCGGCTTGATTGATAGGGCATGCCCACATCTGATACAGACATTTGGATATTAGGAGCCCTGCACACGTGGTTCACTGACAGTCCCCCATGAATTTTTGAGAAATAGCAGGAAGAGGGTGAGCTGTCAGAGAGGCAATGGGAGGAAATTCAACTTTATTCATGTAACCTGCGTAGCAGGATTTAGGCTTAACACCAGAAGACCCAGTACAGATGGAAATTTCAATTGAAGGATTAAAACAGACTTCAAATTTGTATATTATTTTCTGAATAGTTTTAGATTGAACATGCAAATGAGTTCTGTCTTTTAAATATTCAAGACACACCCGTCTTGAAGAGGTAAGCAGGCAGATGGCATTTCTCTGTTTAACTCCATGTATTATTTCCCCTGACGTAGTTAGGCAGTTAGTTCTCTATGGTGCCAGACCCTTTAGATAAGCATGCTTTTCTGAAGTCGGTATAGGGCCTATTGACTTTAACAACAACAACAAAAGAAAGAGCAAGAAAAATGTGCCCACTCCCAAATCATTAACTGAACTGAAAAGAATATGCTAACAGAAAAAGACACTGTAGTCTCTGAATCCTGTACTGTAAGGGAAGGTCATGTCCCCCACAGCATCAGGAGAGACTCAAAGCCTTGAGCTCAGGCTCAAGCATGCTGGGCCAGCTCAACACATCCATACATTCATCAGCAGGTAGGAGACTAGGAGGAGAAATTCACAACAGTCACAGAACTCCACTGTTGACACATAACAGAAAGCAATCTTACTAGATTTAATTAGATGTGAGCGAGCATATGATTCTGATGGCTTCCCATTTCTTTCAGAGTAGAAGCCAAAATCCTTACAAAGGCCAACATACATGATTTGACTCCCATGCACCACACACCTTCATCTCCAACACATGCAGACAGCTTGTTAAATCTTTGGTCTTGCCTTCTACACTCCTCCCCAGCCTTCTCACTGCTACAGGATCTTGACACTTCCCCCACTTATCTTCATGACTCATTTTAATGGATTATTCAAGTCATTGCTTAGATATTACCTTCTGAATAAGACCTAGTCAGTCTGGGTTCCAGCAGGAAACTGATGGTAGGATCAGATAAGGAAAATTGGAGGAGAGTTCAATAAGGGACTATAAACAAAGATGTGGGCAGGAAGTAAAGAGATCACATGAAAGACTCAGTAACACTGTGGCCCCCAAAGTCACACCTGAGCCTAACAGGGCAAGGGGAAGCAGTTACCAAACACAGAGAAGGCCTGTGTACATAGATAGGGACTACCTGACAGATATTGGACACTTTGGTCCCATTGTTACAGGACTAAAGGGATCCATTTGCCTAATCACATCAAAACCCAATAAGACATGAACAGGAGTAAGGTTTATTTTTAGGAAGTGGCCCACTCCTAGAGACAGGTGAGCTAATGCCCAAAGCCCTGGCTTCCAAAATGCTTCCAGATGATGGGTTATGTAAGGGAAAAATTATTAATCATTTCGACTAAAGGAGTTAGGGTCGTGGTCATAGTCATAGTCTCTACTTGATTGGTCAGTGCTAGGATAGGGGATCATTGATCATTGCATTTGGTCCTGATGTCAGCCATGGTGTTGCTTCATCTGGTTTTGCCAGTTTTCTGGCCCTGGTGCTGAAACACAACTGAGGCCTAGATGTTATCTCTAATTTGATTAAAACTCTGTGACTGTGGTCAGCAGACCCAAGGCTTTGTTCCTGAGATTATTTGATGCTGATCAGAACTTCATTGTCTGGAGGGCTTAATAATTAAGGGAGTGGTCCTTCGAGGGAGGAGTGTCAGGGTGCTGGATGTGGCCAGTTTGAATCAAAAGGAAAGAAAGGAGACAAGGTCATATAAAAGGAATGAAGTGTCTGTGCAGTGCCACATGCCCAGTAACTAATACCTTGACCTTCCTCAATGTCCTCTCACCTTTTGATCCTCTGAAGCCAATGGTGCAGTTCATACAGGTCAGTCTCCTGGGTCACAGTGACTCCAGGGAATTACATATCCAAGAGCAAGTAAATAAAAATGTCCTTTTTTCCATCCTTCAGTCTCCAGCAACACTTCCCATTGGCTGATCCAAATGGAAGTCAGAGGGCAAGGAATCCCTTTTGGTGCCATCCATAGAGGTCAGCCCAGAGTCCAGTGGAGAGGCTAAAGAGGGGCTTAGGGAGGCTCAAGGAGACTACTGAGCAGGTTGGACAGACAGACAACAAAGTTCACTTATAGTGAATGCCACTACTTGGGCTATAGGCTTTATAGTCCAGACACTAAATTACTTTTGAACTTTGCTACTTCATTCCTATTAAGTAAAAAAAAAAATGTTTTTAATGTTTTTAAGGTCTGTCCAGATGAGGCAGGATTCAACCTCCTGACACAGCTAACACTTGACATAGGGCACCTCATATGTGGAAGGTGACCTTCTGAGAGACAGCCATTTTACTGGCTCCTGACAGCTTCAATTATGACTAATGGATCCATTCAGTGGCCATCATGCCCTGTAATCACACCAGTTAGGATTTTTACAACCTTTATAGCTTATTCTAATTTCTCTTTTCTTCCCGCTGTACTTTTTTAAAAAAAAACAGTTGTTGCTTTATATCAGAAGATAGAAATATGAAAATAATACTTAGCTGATAGTAATTACTGCTTATCACCAGGAATATTTTCTCGCACAGCATAATAATACTGGCAGATAATGCTTATATCAATAAACTTTGCTTATATTAATAATCACTTTTAAAATGTTCCTCTTGATTCACGCTGCCATCTGAGTAGGTTAAGAAAGTGCTCTTCATCTTGCTTCTCTTTTTGTTTCTAGTTGTTAAAATGGAATCAGTAAAGATCAAATAATTCTGGGGTCATTTTCCCCCCTTACGACTAAGTGTTAAAAGTATTGAATAATGAACTCTCAGTAAAATGAAGAGAACTTTGTCATTACGATTTAACACCTTATTCTAAAAAATACTAAAGAGATAGAAATAAAAATGGACTTTTCTCTACCATATTAACTAGGAAATGCATTTATTACAAGAAACTATGCAATTAAATCACTCAGACGTTATTAGAGAAACTTAGCTCTTCCAGGAAGAGCAACAGGAGAAAAAAAAAAGGCTGTACTCCCTCTTCCCTGTCTGAACACTTCAACCTTTTGTAGTGGCATCTACAAACAACTAAGAAAATGAACAATTTGGCTCCACTGGTATTATCTACATCAAAATGATCTCTTTGATAAATACAATGAAGAAAGAATTCCTTCTCTATTAGGAAGGTAAAGGGTTTGCTTTTTTGACTGATTATATTGTTTTGGACTTATTTTTTATTCTTTTATTCTTTGGAAGTCCAAGGTTTTTCACACATAAACTTGCCACAGCCTTACCTCCTATTACAGCAGTGACCATGTGCAAAAGGTCTTCAGCTATTAAGCACCTAAAAGACACTCAGAATTTCTGTAGTGGTTTCCTTGGTAATTCCTTTTTGTCCTTTCAAGGATGCTCCTGGACTCCAGCTAACATCATAGAATTAAAATGAAAGACTCCATTGTCAGGGATGTGGCCAAGAGTGGGATTAATTTTGGGTGGGTTAAAACATGAGCCATTTACTGGTTAGTTTTTCTTTTACAGTTTAAATTTGCAATTATAAAATTATATAGCACACTCAGTTTATTGTTTCTGGGTTAACAAATTTATAGACTTTCCTTTCACTTTGAGAGCCTGTCAATGAGAATTATATAAGACCATCTCAATTTCAGATGAATAGGTGAATGATTTTTTAGCTTTTCCTAAAGTATACAGCCTAAGTGACTTCAAATTTAAAACAATCCTTTATTTCCCTAATAAAAATATGCAAAATTAGTGGGTATATTGTGGTTTTTTAAAACTAGAATATATAATATTTTAGTAACATTGAGGAAATACTAAAAATAATTTAATTCTTTATTTTACACACATGTTTATAATATGTTATTTAATATTATTTTAGAATGTTTTCCTATATATTTATTGAACAATTTAATTCAAATTCATTACTGGCATCTACATTATCAGTATTTTTGTCATTAATACAGTCACATTTTAAATCCTTATAATTTTCCAGCATATCATTTTCACTTTCATCTAAGTTGCTTAAGGTTAAGTATTTATTTATTAAATCTATATATGAGCTCTCATTGGAAATTTTATTCTAAGTCATAAGTACTTTGCAAACTCTTTCTTTCTTATTCTCTCCATCTATCAATGTAGTCCTATTACAATTTGGGGTTAAATCAATATTCAGCGTCTATCTACTCTATAAAAGCGAAATAGTAAAATTAACTGTTTCTCCGAGACAGGATAAGCCACGCCCACCAGCCAATCAGAGTGGCTGTATGCAAATTAGCCCAGCCAACATGGCGGCCGCCACTCACGGACCTGAGTAAACGGCTGTTTCCATTGCGGCAGGAGCGAAAGTGAAGCTGCGCCCATTCAGCTCAGCTCCGATTAAACTGGCTCTAGCGAAACACAGATTTGAAACAATATAACAATCATAGAATCCTCGGGAGCTGAAGGAAAGAGCAGCCCAGGCCTAACCAGTAAAAGTAACAATTGTTTCATTATAGACGCTGCGAGGTGAAGCAGAGGAGGCTTCCTTAGTAGTTAGAAGGCTGCCTTAAAGGAACGGTGTATCAATTATAGAAGATAACCCCAGGCCTTAAAGGAACAGCATCAATTATAGGAGAGAAACCGCAGAACCTGCGTCTAGCCAGCCTTGCTGGGACGTTGGGTCAATGGGAGCTGTGGGCAGCCTGAAAGCCCCTCACCCAGGCTGGTCAGGCACGCCAGCAGGTGGACGTCCCCCGAGGGGTCCCAGACTGCGAGAGGGCACAGGCCGGGCTGAGGGACCTCCCGAGTGCACAGAGTGGCTGCAGGGTGGGACAGCGCAGGACCCAGGACCCATGAGTGGGAAAGAGGTGGCAGGGTTGGAGGGCACCGGGAAGCGGGTAAGAGGTGGCAGGGGGCTGGCGGCCTGCTTGGTGGGCTTCCCAGGCCCTTTGCGGGGCATCGGGAAGCGGGTAAGAGGCGGCAGGGGGTCAGTGGCCTGCTTGGTGGGCTTCCCAGGCCATTTGCGGGGCATCGGGTAGACACACACAGGAGGACTGCTCTGAGCCTCTGATGCGGCTGGGGGCAGGTCCCCAGTGGTGACACACACACACACACACACACACACACACACACAAAAGGCGCCTGGCAGACTGGGGCCATCATAGGACATCCACTGAGGGGTCCCAGACTGTGAGAGGTCACAGACCGGGCTGAGGGACTCCCTCCACCCTGAGTGCACAAATTTTTGTGCACCGGGCCCCTAGTATTATTATAATTATGTTAATATTACTCACAGTTGAGTTACCTTATGCACAAGAATATTTTAATTATTGTACAATTTTTTGTTTATTTTTTCTGGTGTTACTGATTACCTCATTTGTTTTCATTGCTTTGTCTTCTATGTATCTATTACTAATTTACCCTCAAACTCTCAAAGAAAACTGTAAAGCTTTGTTCAATATGTCAAAACACATCAGGTAATCTAAATGTTTTATTTTTTATGGGCGAAATCACTCAGGAATCTCTTTTTCTTCCTATATTATCCTAGGGACTCCTTTCTTTGTAGTCCTTTTCATCATCATCATCAAAATTCCATTCATCTCTTTCTATTGGTGGATCTCTGTCTCTTACCCCCCCCACCCCCACTTCTTTCTTAGTTTATGTTTTCACTAGCTTCCTGAGAAAGGAAGGGACATAAATTTTTTGAAATCTTGTATTCTGAAAATGACACATTATTTTTTCATGTTGATTGATAGTTTAGCTAGGTGTGGAGTTCTAAATAGAAATAAATGTACCTGCGGTTTTAAATGTGCTGTTCCATTATCCTCCAGTGGTGCTATAGAGAATTCTGAAGTTGTTGTGATACCCAATTCTTTTCAGGTAAGTTGTTGGTTTGTCTTTGGAAATTTTAGGGTCTTCTTTTTATTCCTGATATTCTAATATTTTATCTTGATATATCTTAGTGTTTGTCTCTTCTCATACTTTGTTGGGCTGAGTATGAAAAATGCAAAGCATGTTTTTTAAATAAGAAAATTTTAACCAACTAGCTCTGAAAATTGGTCTTAAATTATTTCTTTAATAATTATTTCCCACCATTTTCTCTGTTTTTTTTTTTTCTTTTCTATTAATCAGATGTTAACCCTTCTAATTTATTTCTTTTATTTTGTTAAAAAAATGAAATTCAGCCCTGGCCAGTGTGGTTCAGTTGGTTGGAATATTGTCCCATGCACCGAAAAGTCACCAGTTTGATCACCAGTTGGGGCGCAGTTGGGGTGCTTACAGGAGGCAGCCAATTAATGATTCTCTCTCACATCAAAGTTTCTCTCTCCCCTTTCCATTCCTCTCTTTAAAAAAAAATAAAAAAACAAACAACAAACAGAATTCAATCAAGTAAATGTGAAGATCTAATGGGTTTTATTGAGTGTCTCATGAAGTGGACAGCACCCCATCTAGCTGCTAGAGGTGTGCTCAGAGGGGTTGTACAAATGGAAGCTTTTCGTACAAAAGAAGGGTGGGGCAATAAAACTACGAGCGGAGAAAAGGAAGGATTATTTTTGGCCTGGGACATTTATTTTTTATTTTTGAGGAGGAGAGAACTGGAAGGGTTTTTAATACACACTTGTCTCTTCTTTCTGTGGGAGATGAAGAGGGCCCCATGGTGTTAATCAGAAAATTTTAGACTGGTTGATTAACATCATGTTCCTGCCAAATACTGAAACAGTAATTACATCAGGTATTAAATCTAGGTTCAGTATCACCAGCTTTAGCACAAGTGATGCCATTTTGAGCCTGTGGTTTTCCCTTCCACAGTCTAAAACATGTTTCATATTGTGTTCTTCGGTGATGAAAAACGTTGGAAATTAGAGAGAGGTGCTTGAACAAAACGATGAATGCAGTAAATGCCCCTGAACTGTATATTCTGAAATGGTTATTTGTATATTATGCGAAATTCTCCTTAACCAATTTTCTCTCTTATTCTTCATCTCTTTGCCTTTTTCTGTTCTACCTTCCTGGTAACTTATAGACTTCTATATTTCTGTTTCTATATTTTCACCTTTTAAGAGACTTTTGCATTCTGTACATATTTTAATAAGACACTGTAAGTAGTTTATGAATGTAATACTTTATCTTTCTGAAAGATTTCTTTTTTCATAATTGTTTTTGTTTTATCATTCTCCCTGAATTGTTTCTGTTTTCCCAGAGTTCTTTCTTTTCTTTTTAATATATTTTTATTGATTTCAGAGAGGAAGGGAGAGGAAGAAAGAGATAGAAACATCAATAATGAGAGAGAATCATTGATCGGCTGCCTCCTGCATACCCTCCACTGAGGATCGGGCCCACAACCCGGGCATGTGCCCCTGACCGAAATAGAACTCGGGACCCTTTGTCTGTAGGCCGATGTTCTATCCGCTGAGCCAAACCAGCTAGGGCACCCCAGAGATCTTTTTAATGTTTGCTTTGTTTGTTTCCTCCAAGATACCACCGACTCCACCCTGAATGACGCTGGGATTTTTGGTCTTTGGAGTGGTTTGATTCTTTTTTCTTCCTTTGGCTTTCCCACTAAAGCGACAGCTTTCTTAAATCTGTTAATTCAAATCTATTCATTCATTTTCCAGCTTTCAAAATGTTATAATATCTCTGATCTGCTATTATCACCTCTCCTATTCTTTTATCTCTTTACTGTCATTATTTCAAATATATTTTTATTGCTTTCAGAGGGTAAGGGAAAGGAGAGAAAGACAGAAACATCAATGATGAGAGAGAATCTTTGATGGGCTGCCTCCTGTATGAGCCCCACTGAAGATCAAGCCTGAAATCCTGGCATGTGCCCTGACCGGAAATCAAACTGCCCTGCTGGTTCATAGGGCGACACACAACCGCTGCGCTCTTTACTGCCATTTTCATTGCTTTTTTCTACAAGTGGCAGAGAGAAATTCGTATCTTTGTTCCACCAAATTTAAATGGAAGCCTGTATTTCTTTTTAGGTGAATTTTACGAAAAAGTATGTTTGTTTTTTAATTGACCCCCCCTCCACTCTGCTCCCTTCCCCAAAAAGTTTTTTTTTGTTTGTTTCAAAAAGTATGTTTTAACGACCAAAAACATACTTTTAGTTTAAGGTCATACTCTCCCACACCAGGAATAAGGACTATGGTAAGCTTTTCTTTTGGACAATGGAAATATCAGAGTGAAGTAAAAATGCAGAGATCTGAAGGGATGGGAGATGAGCAAAGATTCAACTGCATTCCAGCCCATGGTTCCAGTCATCTCTGATGTTAATCCTGTCTCCCTTTCCAAAAACGTAATTGTTTTCTCTTCGATGAGCCTCTTCAATGTCCTTCCAATAATTTCCATTGCTTTTCTCTTTCTTTTTTAGCAACAAAAGAATTAAGATTCATAGGTAGGAGTCAGATTGGAATTGGTTTAAAATGCGTGGTATAAAATACAGCAGAATAACCATAATAAGAAATGGACAGGAATGATATTAAAAAACAACAACAAAACACTACAAAATTTTGCTGAAGAACATAAAAGAAGACTTGAATAAATGGGAAGTCCTGCCATGTGACAATTATAAAGATGTCTGTTTTTCTTAATTAATTTAAAGGTTTAATAAAATTCCAATCAAAATCCAAATAGAATATCTTTAGAAGCTTGAAATGGTGATTCTAATGTTGATTGGCTAAAAAAATAGAAATTTTTGAACAAAGAAAATTGATGAGGGGAACAAGGAATACCTACTGGGGGCCCTGTTCGGCTTAAAGTATTCTATGGTGGTGCTTCTTGAATTGCCTTTCTTGTTCATGTTGATCCTTGCCCCTGGGCACATTTGACTGGTCTATGGATATTCTCCCTTTCGCCTAGAGTAACTTTGTTGTCCTGCAATTGAACCTGCAACCTTTTGATGTAGGGTCCAACCAACTGATCCACACCGGCCCCAAAGACTCTTAATAAAAGGACTTTCCCCACAGTGTTTTAAAATATATTAAAACAACACATAAGCCCTAGCTGGTTTGGCTCAGTAAATAGAGCATCGACCTTGCGGGAGCCCCTAACATGTCCCGCGTGGTTCAGGGTTCCCGTTCAGGTTCAAGTTCTGGAGGAGGCCGTATGCAAAATGAAGAGAGAGACTAGAAAATTAATTTGGAATAATGGGGACCAGGCGTGGCATCTTTACCTCTAGTGGGTAAGATTGCCCACCATACAGGTCTTGCTCAAAGCTTTTATTAAGGCAAAGGGAAAACAATCACATCCTTAACCTAAGGGCATGAAATTCCAACAACAAAGAGGCAACAAGAATTTACATATCAGTAACAGAGGTGGAGGGCTGCTTTAACTATCAAAGTCTCCATCTAAACGATGGGTGAATAGTTCCCCCACTATTCAGGGGAATTAAGGTCGACCAGCCTTCAGGCACATTTCCCTACTAAGTGACAATGACTGGTCTCCCGCAGACCTGAGGACTGAAGGATCCTAGGCTCAATTCTGGTTAAGGGTATATGCTCCGGTTGCAGACCCAATCTCCAGTAGGTATGCAGGAGGCAGCCGATCGATGATTCTCTCTCATCATTGGTGTTTCTGTCTTTCTCTCTTTCCCTCTCCCTTCCTCTCTGAAATCAATAAAAATATATTTAAATAATAAATAAGTAAAACAACACATAAAACAGAGTACTACTAGTATAAACACATATACACATATTTATGGAATGGAATAAGTAGCCATAACTAGAAGTATTATATATGAAATGATGTAAATTATAAAGTTGGCATCACATTTCAATGTTTTAGGAAATTATGCCAAAAATTGGCTAGCTGTAATAAGTTAAATTGCCAGTCTACAGCATATACCCCCCCCCAAACTGAGATGTTAAATATGAGAAGTGTTCAATATAAAATAAAGCAAGCAAATATTTTAAAATGTGCCTGAGACATAACAAATATTTGCCAAAGTATGGTTATAAAGCTAAAACAATATGTAGGGAACTATTTTAACTATTTACTCCTTCTAGAACTGAAGGAAGAATTGTCTAAGTATAAAATCAATGGGCTAAGTCACAGAGGAATCAAAATTAAAGCTTGGACTACATAAACAATTTAATAGAAGCAACCATAAAAAATTGAAAAGTAAATTACAAAGTAAAAATATCTGATACAAAGTAAGTAGCTGTTTAAATCAATAAGGAAAGCATTGAAACTTCAATGGGAAATGTAACAACAATGTATAGACAAATGTCAAAAGGAGAAATACAAATGACCAACAAATATGTGAAGCAATTCATCATTAATAATTACAAGATAAAATGAGAAAGAGAGAGCGAAAATGAGAGAGAGAGAGAGAGAGAGAGAGAGAGAGAGAGATTGGGGCTTCACTTCACTCCTATTCTCCCTCCCCTTGGAACCCCATTTTGCCTTGCTAATCCTGTTGAATAATTCAGGTCTCAGTCGAGATTTCACTTATCAAGGAGCCCTGTTAGTTGCTGCTATGGTGATTTACCTAAAGAATTTTGTTATCGTTATCTTAGCTTGGGATAAGGATAAAGAAAATCCATGTTGCATGTGTTTTGATTTGCAATATAGTGTTTTGGGTAAGTGAATTAGAGATAATATTTTGCTGGTCAGCAAGACCTGGCACAAAAATATTTTCATTCCTAATATTAGTTTAAACATTGCCTCTGTAAGTTAGCTGTAGCAGCATATCAGTAATGTTTAAGCCCTAGCCCCTCTGAGTGGTTCTAAGGAGTAAATAAGCAATTGAAAAGTAAGCCTATATTTAGTTAACTCTTTGTAGATAAATGACATAAAGTGAAATGCACACATCTCAGTGTAGAGTACAGTTTGATGAGCTTTGACCACTGTATACACCTGGATAACTAACACCCCAGTGGAGATGTAGAATTTTTCCATTACCCCAGATAGTTCCTTTGTGCCTCTTTAGTTAGTCCCTTCACAAGGCAGCCACTGTCTGATTTCTATCACAGTCCATTAGTTTTACATGTTCTTGAATGTCACATAAGTAGAATCATACAGCATATATGCTTATGTGGTTAAATTACCTTCTTTTGCTCAACCTATGTTTTTGAGATGCATGCATATTGTTGAATATGTGGGTAGTTCATTCTTTTATCTTTAAAAAATATACATCTTATTGATTTTACAAAGAGAGGAAGGGAGAAGAAGAAGAAGAAGAGAGAGAAATAGAAACATCAATGAGAGAGAAATATTGATCTGATGCCTCTTGTATGCCCCCATTGGGGATCTAGCCAGATCAGGACACGTGCCTGACTGGGAATGGAACCAGGAACCTCTTGGTACATGTGTCCATGCTCAACCACTGAGCAACACTGACCAGGCCATTAATTTTTTCTTACACAGTATTCCAATGTGTGTATGAATGTTATCAGTGCTTATGTTGGACTTATGGATTGTTTCCTATTTATAATGATTATAAATATTTTACATAAGTGTTTTTATAAACATATGTTTTATATTTCAAATTTAATAAAAAGTAGACATTAACTATAACTGGATCATAGAATAGGTGTATTTCATGTCATTGTTGGAAACTGCTAAACAGTTTTCCAAAGTGTTGGTACCACTTTGTACCCCACATACTAGAAATGTATGCAAGTTCTGGTTGTCCACAACCCCACCAAATTTTGGTATCGTCAACCCTTCCCCGCCCCCTTTTCTTTTGTCAATCTTTTTAATGTTTGCCATTCTGGAAGTGTGACGTGGTATCTCATTGCAGTTTTAATTTGCACTATCCTGAAAGCTAAGGATGTTATATACCTTTTCTAGGTTTCTATTCTGGAAATCTTAGGGTGTGGCCTTCATCCTCATTCTTACACAAAGGCTGCTGGAGCCTTAGCAGTCACTCTGAATTGTTGGCAGAAAAAAGAACAAGGATCCAGGTCCTGAAGTCATGCCTCTGTTGAGTCTCTCCCAGGAACCCCATCTAGTGGCTTCCACTTACATCTCATTGGTCAGAATTATGCCATATGGCATTCCAATGGGCAAGGGAAGCTGGGAAATGCAGCTTTTAAAAGTTGGTCTTCTGGGTATCAGTGGATGTCTAACAAACCAATTTAAAACTTACTGGCTTAAAATGAAACAGAGTTTTTCTCAGAAATATGCCATTTGGGCAAAGCTCACCAGAACTGGCCCGTCTCTGCTCCACTTGGCCTCACACAGCAGCAGTGGAAGCTGGATGGGGGCCAAGAAGGCTCAAACTTGGAATGTGGTTAGAACACCTACCCAAGACCTTTTCATGTGGCTGCTTGGCTCCCCACGCTATGGTGGCTGAGTCCCAAGGGAGAGAGTCCCAGGAGAGACCCAGGGAAACCATATTGGCTTTTATGACCAAGGCCTGCAATTCACACAGTGTTACTTGTGCTGAACTCCATTCACTGTGACAGCCCTGCCCAGGTTAAAGGGAAGGGAAAATAGATTTTACCTCTTAGTGGCAGATTCTAGAAGAACATGTGGGATCAAAATATTGCTGTGGCCATTAAAGGAAATATAATCTGCTACATTTGGGCATGTCACTTGGTTTCCACCAAAGTAGGGTTCTCTTAACTGGAAAAACATGGTAAATAGGTAGTGGGAAGGTAAGGTAAATTTCTGTCATGTTCCTTACACATACCGCACTATAATTTTTTGCCACTGGACTAGAGTCTCTATGAGAGCAGCAGACAGGCTTGTCTATCTTGTCAACTATTATTATTTTTAAAAAATATATTTTATTGATTTTTTACAGAGAGGAAGGGAGAGGGATAGAGAGTTATAAACATTGATGAGAGAGAAACATCGATCAGCTGCCTCCTGCACACTCCCCACTGGGAATGTGCCCGCAACCAAGGTACATGCCCTTGACCAGAATCAAACCTGGGACCCTCGAGTCTGCAGGTCGATGCTCTATCCACTGAGCCAAACTGGTTAGGGCTATCTTGTCAATTATTATTTACATGGGGTCTAAGAGAAAAGAAAATAGGTATTAAAGAAATATTTGCCAATGAATGATTATTAAACCAAGTAAAACTTTATTGAGATAATCAGTTTTAGAAAACTAAACTGTGATATAAACATTAGGAAAGAATAAACCAATTGAAATTTTAAAATTTGATAACCTCCAAAGAGTCTAATAAACATTTATGCTAAGGATGAAAACAAATATCCTTATTCCATCTTTTAAAATAAAAAAAAAAACTCCTCAGAAAACAAAATATTAACTTCTAAATTAGAAATGTGTGTGCAAATACGTCCTGTCTGATTATTATGTGGAAGGAAGGGCCTCTTAAAAAGGATAAAGCATGCTTCAGTGGGGTGATCAGGGACTATTGGCCAGTCCCTTGAGGTTTTGCACATATTTTTTCAAGTTGGTTTGGAATACCAACCATCGACCATTATTTTCTATTAGAGGCCCAATGCATGAAATTCGTGCACTGGTTAGGGTCCCTAGCAGCTGCCAGCTGCTGGCTGGCTGGGTACTCTCTCCCTTTTCCCTCCTCGCCCCTCTCCCCCGTCACCCACCTCTTGCCGCCTGCTCCCAGGCACCTACTGCAGCTGCCCAGAGGCTCCCTCCCTACCCTGGGCTGGCCCTGACCCCTGGTTGAACTGCCCAACGAACTCCCAGTGGAGGGGACAATTTGCACACTATGCTTTTATCATATAGGATTCCTGGGGACAGTTTGGAAACTGGAACCTCCCTAGTCCTTCCTAGATCAGTACTGAGATTAGGAACTTGTTCATTTAATAAGTTTTTCATCTTTATCCTTAAGTACACTGTAGGTTCAAGTGGCTTAAACTCTTTTCTGATTACTTTCTTTGATATGTTTCAATCTTTTTATTGTTTTTTTTATTAGTTTTGTAATTCCTTTCCAGGAGATCTTCAAAGTTTTGTTTTTATTCCTGGTGCATTTAGTAACTAGTTCACCATTGACCATGTCTTTGCATGGCACACTCCCTAGGGTCTAATATTCTCACACTGTGATCTTTTTAACATGAAATCTGATTGTTACTCCTCTTCTCAAAACTATTACAATAGCTTTCCATTGGCACAGAGAAACTCACAGTTCTTAGCCTGACATACAAGAGAGGTCTCCTCATCTCCCACCACTCTGCTTCCCACAGGCTACGGAGCGCCTGTGCTTTTTCGGGTCTCAGTACCTCTCCACCCCACCTGCCGAGTGTCTTTCCAGGCTGAGGAGAGAACATCTGGTAAGTGTTTTCTTTTCATTTCCCTCATTGTTGTCCATGTGACAAATTCTTACCCTTCAGTCTCATTTCAGCATAAACTCCTTGTGGGCCCCTTCCCTGAGCTTTCCTCACAGATTGGGTGCATTTTCTTGGTCTTAGTTTGAAAATCTAAATCTGGATTAAGGACTTAAAAAAACTTTTCTTCATGGTAAGCAATTTTTTACTATTCCTTTCTCTCTCGCACTTCCTTTTGCAGGAGTAAGGAGATGAGGAGGGGAGAAAGGCACCCTGCTCCTCGGATGCTCCTTCCTGTACTTAGCATTGGCCAATGAAGGAGCAGAAAGGTGGAGAGTGGGATGCTCTCACGGAATGCCAAACTCGAAGAGGCCACTCCTTCTTGAAGCGTCTTCTGAAAATCTTATTCACTCAACTGCATCCATGTATGATTTGGGAGGTGATGGCAGAACTGGGGCCCTGCTTCCACCTGGCTTCCTACTGCCTACCTGCCTCCTTCACCAGCTTTTAGGGTATATTTCTCCATAGCCCATAGGACACCCACCCATCTTCTCTGTTCTCTTATCACTGGCCTTGTTAGAGGTTTTTTAGTGTGGTGGTCTCATGACAAAGCAATTACGATGATTGAGGGGAAAAGGCCAATAGACATAGACAACGAAAAGTTTCCTTAATGGTCATGGATACAGAAACTTACAGAAACAGTCAGACAAAGTAAGAAACAACATGGAATGCTCCCAGTTGGATTTATAGACTTTTCAGGTTGCCATAGTCCCCACTTGTGAAGAGTGAGACATCTTTGCCATTCTCGTGGGGAATTTCCAATCTTCCCTCTGCCTGATTTTCTGGAAAAGTTGCAATTACCACGTCTGCTCCACAGCTGCAAGCAATTGGCGCAAATTAACCCTCGCACATTCTGGAGTGTTTATTAAAAGACTAGGTGAGCTGAAGGTGAATCTTCCAAGTGCAACATCTTGTAACAGGCCCAGGTTTCGGGGTTGCTTTTGTTCCATCTGTCTTTACATATGGTGTTTCCACACTTATTAGATTATCCCTGCATTATTGTGAGGGCCAGAGCACCTTAGTAGCATGGCGTCTGGAGTCAGATTGCCAGGGTTTGAACTTCTCAGTGACCATCCATCGTGATTTTCCCAGGACTGAAGAGTTCTACTGGCGATGCAGGACTTGTCAAAGGACACTTCCTGGCAAATTGGGACAGTGGGTCGCCCTAGGTCTTGTTACTCAGTAGCTTAGTGACCTTCCACAGGTACTAATCTTTCAGTGCCTCAGAGTACTCAGGACTAACATGGAGAAAATAATAGTATCTCAACCTCATGGAAGTATTACTGGGGTTAAAAAGTTAATATTTGTAAAGTACTTATAACAGTGTCTGGCATATATAAGTGTTCATTCAATTAAAAAATTAGGAAACATGTTTTACCTTGGGCATAATCTCAGTGTCCAAGCAATGCTTTCATTATCTTAGGAATTTCTAACAGTACATTTCTTATTTATTTACACGTTTATAATACACACATAAAAACTCTGACTTGTCAAGTTTTTACCATCTAATTTTCACATATAACAATACACACTCAAAAGTAACATTTCCATAGAAATGTTGAATGGCAAAGTGGTGTTCTATAAAGTGATGTGAGTAGCAAACGAAGATCCCTGATTATGAAGAAAGTCTTCTAACCCTCTAACTCTCCTTTCTGCTCTCACGCTACTTTATTATTTTTATTTGTTGATTGATTTCTTTTTTGAGAGAGAGATTTGTTGTTCCACTTGTCTATGCATTCATTGGTTAATTCTTGGCTGGGGATTGAACCTACAACCTTGGTGTATCAGGATGACACTCTAACCAACTGGGCTCTCAGGCCTGGGTGCTCTTATGCTACTTTAAACAAAGCTCCATTATAACTAATATAATGTTATATGTCAATTACACCTCACTAAAATAAACCTCCATTATAGTAATTACTGTATTGCTTTAGAATGGTATGTCTATTACTACAAGGAAGAGAATGTGAAAGGGGTGGGATGAGCACAAAGGGAGAGGCTGTGCCTCAGCTAACAGCATGGAGAGACAATGGAGTGTAGAGCAGTGGCTGGTAACATTGCATTCTTCTATATGTACCAATCTTTGTAAAACTTTATGTAATAAAAAAAACAACAACAACAAAAAACACATTGCATTCTTCTGCCAGAAATGAGAGACCCAGTGAGGGGGAGACTAGACACCCTTTCTCAAATGGAGGGGAGTGGGGAATGGTGGAGAAGGCAATAAGAAATGTTCACTCCCACATTCTAGGGAAATGAAAAGAGAGATAGATTAGGGATTTTTCTCCCTACCCATCCTTTTGACTAACAGCCCCTTTTAAAAAAATATTTGTTAATGTTTTGAAGCGTTAATCCTTGGGGCTCAAATCTAGAGAAGTGTTCTTTTTTAAAAAATATATTTTTTATTGATTTCAGAGAGGAAGGGAGGAGAGAGGAGAGAGATGGAGATGGAAACGTCAATGAAGAGAGAGAATCACTGATCAGTTGCCTCCTGCATGCCCTTTTACTGGGGATGAAGCCTGCAACCCAGGTATGTGCCCTTGACCTGAATCCAACCCGGGACCCTTTAGTCTGCAGGCTGATGCTCTACTCACTGAGCCAAACCAACTAGGGCTAGAACAGTGTTCTTAACAAAGAGTGAAGTTCATGCAAACTTAAATATTTTAATTTAACAGTATGGTGGTTACCAGAAGGAAAGGGGGTGGAGGTGGAAAGGGATATAGGGGGTCAAATATATGGTGACAAAGGAGATTAGACTTTGGGTGGTGGGCATACAATGCAATATACAGATGATGTATCACAGAATTGTACACTTGAAACCTATGTAATGTTATTTAATGTCACCCCTACAAATTTAATTTTAAAAATATTTCACTAACACAAAAAAATAAGAACTTTAGAGGTTTTTTGAATCCCATGAATAAGACCTATAGACTTTCCCCAATTCTTCCTAAAATCCTTCCTTCTTCCATATGTCTTCTGCTCTATTCAGCAAGGCAGCCCAGACCTTCCCTCCTCAGAGCCCACTCTCATTTCCTCACTCCACTCACTACATTTCACGCTCTAGCCCGGAGGCATTTCTTCCTACTCCACTTTTCCCACACCCCTGAGCACCTTAGTATATAAATGGGCTTAATTGCTTTGCTAAATTGTTGCCTCCTCCTAGGAATATCCTCATGTTCTAAATCTGTGGTGTCCTTCCAATTCGCTGGCCCCATTGTGGCTACTGAGCACTTGCCACATGGCTAATCCAATGTGAGATACACTGCTACTGTACATACACTGTATTCAAAGACTTACTATGAAAAAAAGTATACATTATCTCAGTCATAAGTTTTATATTGATTGCATATCAAAGTGATAATATTTGAATACATTTGCTTAAATAAAACATATTAAACTTAATTTTATCTGTTTCTTTTTCTTTTTAAAAAATGTGACTACCAGACTATTTTAAAATGTAATGGTTCCTATTACATTTCTATTGAACAGTAATGTTCCCAATCCGGTCAGCAAACATTTTCTGTAAAGGCCAGAAGGGAAATATTTTAGGCTTTGTGGGCCATATGGTATCTGTCACAGCTACTCCATTCTGCCCTTTTGGTGCAAAGAACAGCCATAGATAATAAGCAAACTAATGGGTTTTACTATGTCCCAATAAAACTTTATATATAGACACAATAATTTGAATTTCAAATAATTTTTCCATCATGAAATAGCTTTAAAAGTTTTAATAATTATTTAAAACTTAAAAGCTTTACTTATTTATTTACTTGTTTATTTATTGGTTTATTTTAAGCTCAAAAGACTTAAAGCCTGATATGACCTGCTAGCCATAGTTTGCCCACCATTGATTACTCGCATCTGCTGTATATCAGCAATGGGATCCTAGGGATAAGGTTATCTTTACTGCCATATAAAAGGTCTCAAGGGCTATGATCATTGAGAAAATGAATGCAATAGACAGAGAGCTTTAGGTAATGGGAGGAGGGTTCCCTAGTCTCACGAGGACCTGAGGAGTCTTCTGTGTTGTCATGCAGCCTTGGGCAGCCAGATCTTTTTTCTTTTTCAGGAGAAGGAAAAAATTCACATATTTATATTAAATTTTCCAATTACTAATTCCACTCCGCCAACACACACACACACACACACACACACACACTCACACAATTCTTATATAATCTCCTTTTAAAGAAATCCTCCCCCAAGGATATTTTTTCCATTGACATTTAGAGAGAGTGGAAGGGTGGGGGAGAGACAGAAAGAGAGACACATGGATGTGAGAGAGGCATATCAATTGATTGCTTCTGGCACACACCCTGACAGGGCCAGGGCGGGGGGTGGAGCTCTCCAACCGAGGTACTTACCCTTGACCTGGGGTGTTTACCCCCCATGACCCTTCAGTCTAAGGGCCGATGTTCTAACCACATAGAAAAGCCAGCTAGGGCTCTCCTAGTTTTTTTAATGATTTTATTCTTTGTGAAAATGTATTCTTTCCTGAAAATGGCTTTTAAATGACTTGTAGATGAGAACTGTCATGACTCAACAAAGCCAGACTTTTAGTTTTACCGTGATGGTTCAGGGAGAATAAGTACTTAGAAAACTATGCGTATTCACTGCACTGAAAGAAAAAAAAAATAACAATCCCAACATGAAAGCTGATTTGGGGATTTAAAAAATACCACTTTTGCATCTGGTTTAATGGTTACATTTGGGTGGTCTTTATTCCTAATTAAATAAATTTTCTATTAGTAGCTTAATAAAAAATTATTCTGAAATGATTTTTTTTATTGCTACAAAAGAATATGATGTCTCAAATTTATTTTGGGAAGTCTGCTGTTCCTGCCAACTGGAGACAACTTCTTGATGTCAAAGAGCTTCCTTTTTGAGAAATGTGCATGGCTCAGAATTACTTATGCTTTCCAGTTTTGCCAATTGGGCTTCTTATACCCAGAGTTAAATCATTTTATCTTTGACATTAAGGAGTAGCTGAGCCAAT